>JAKCPI010021166.1:0-17479 GCA_023213315.1 Euborellia annulipes
TATCCAACATAATTCGTGCTTAACAAATTTGCTTGCTGTATTCAACTTTGAAGAACTAATCATTCGTTGCAAACATTTTGCATTTTGTTCTCTATTTACATTTCGAACCTAAATTTTTTTTTTTTTGCTTGTTGATTTAGTTCATGTGATGATTTACTCTATGCAAAACGGAGACAGCTCGACTTCTTTCGTCTCACGTATAAATATTTACACTCAATCAGCAAATCCTTTAATCTTTGCTTTTCATATTTAGTATAAATAAATAACTTTTGAATATATATTTAAAATGTAAAAAAGCCTGTTAATATTTTTATATCTAAGGATTTTATACTAATTTAAATTTCTTTTTCGTACTTTAAACCCGTTTAAATGGAGATGTAGGTGTTAAAATACCAAATGAAAAAAATTACATTGTCACCGTGGCTGGCGATGGTGACATAAGTATAGTATGAAGCTGACATGTCCTGCGAGTGACACGTCATGCTTGTGTGTGGCTGACCACAAAAGTGAAAAACGACTCAGAGCCAATGTCAGCGCAATCACGCAATTGATCATATTTCGGATTCATTTATTTATGAGCTGACAAAACCGACAACAAATCTACTTGAGTGGGATTAGATCAAGCAAGCAAATCAAATCTTATAAAAAATAATAGTTTTTTTTTTTTCAATTGCTTTTACTTTCTTTTTGGAAATGTTTAATATTTCATCACATTCTTCATTTGAATCTTCCAAAAAAAAAAGTAAAAAATCTTCTTTTGACTTCCTCCTTCTGTACAGTGAGGGTCAATACTAAGTCCCACCCATGAGTTTTCTTCTTGTGATTATTTCATTGTTTTTATAAAAGAAAATAAAAATCTTTATTGAAAATTTTCTAGGTTTGAACCATGAAAGTTTACATTAAAAAATATATAATATTTTTTTAAAAACAATGAAATAATCACAAGTAGACAACTGTGTGGGACTTATTATTGTCCCGCACTGTACATCTACGATATTTAACAAGGTTCATAAAAAAATATTCAAATTTGGATACAAATAGTGCTCCCTTGTGGATGCTGTGCTAATCAATTTATTTCAATTATAAATACGCTTTTGAATAATCATCAGTCATGAGTGTTGGACAATGAACTCAAAATAAACAAGAAAATTCATCATTGGTCATTTTTGTCCTCATTTTACAAAAAGTAGAAAAAATAAAAAAAAACAAAACTTATTTTATATATGTTTTCTAAATGTCCTATAATTATGGTTTCAAAGGTCAAAGGTTCCGTTCCCGTCTCAGGCGAAAATTTACTAGTATTCCAATTAAATGAGTTGGATACCAATCTCAATTGAAATAACTACGGCTGGGGTCTAAATGGCCTCAGATGCCGAAAAAGACCTTAAACAAATTTAAAAAAAAGTTATATAAGCTTAATTAATTTCTTTTTTTATGACCTTAATTAATTTCTTTTTTTATGACCTTGAAACGAATGCATTTTAATAAATACATGTGTGTATTTAAATTATAAATAATTCATTGATAATTGAAATGTTTTTTTTTTTTTTTTAATAAAATAGAATAATCACATTTTCTTAATTTATTACATAATATTCAGATTAGATGAAATTTATTACATTTCCGGCAGTAAATTTTATCGTCTTCTTTGTCGTTGGTGACAGTAAAATAAGTATTATGTCTTCTTATTCCTCTTCCTTACAAAGGAAAAGATTTCTTAAATCTACAGTATTTGAGACTAATCTACATATTTTCTCTTTGTTGGTATTGATATATTAATTAAATAGGGGAAATGAAAATGAAAATCTTTTTTTTTTTTAAACATTTTACAATATTTTACACACACTTTCTTAAGGTGTGCGTCTCTGGTGCTGATTTTGAGAGGTTCCAGCGGCCACAATTTTGAGACTATCCACCTCAAATATTTTTTTTAATTAAAGCTATTTAAAATATCTACAACTTATAGAAGCCTTTTTTTTTATTTTCGAAAAAAAAAAAAATAAAAAATCACATTAATCACATTAAATAAAAGATATTTTTAAAATCTGGTGGGACTGTCGCACAGCACACAACTTTCTCTTAACTTCGTTAGTCGTAAGTTGAGTACTGTGCCTTTCACACCAGATTTTTCGTGTCGACATATATTTAGTTTCAGCCGATATATTAAAATTCTAGATGTAAAATTTATTAGTATGGAAAAATATTTATATTTTGTTACCAGGGCAACCCTGGTACCCTTCCTATAATATACATGAGTAAAGTGGTCATCAGAAGATTTCAATGGCAAAATGAAAATATACATTTTAAAGAGCTAAAAAATAATTGATTTTGAATTTTAGTTAAAATCGTTGAAGCGAATTTTGAGAAAATCGAAAAAACCTGAAAAAATACATCAATAAAGTACTTGTATTCTTTGGCTAATTTTTTTTTTTTTTTTTTTTTTTTTTTTTTAAACATTCACACTTTTTTCTCATTCACACTCGCATTCAGACACACATTCATGCAGTCTTTTCGGCAGCTCAGGCCATATAAGACTTTGACGATAACCGTTGTAGAGAATATATCTATTGTGGGGTCAGGCATTTCTATTTAAGCCATCTGGTATCCAAATGGCTTAAATAAAATCATCGGACTGCCTGGGTACGAACCCGCGACGTTTGGTATAGGAGGGAGGCGCGCTACCTACTACGCCAAACCCGGGGGCTTGGCTAATTTTGATCAAAAGCTTATTATCATTCCGATTGAAATTCAAAAATCAATTATTTTTTAGATGCTCTTTAAAATGTATATTCTCAATTTGCCATTGAAATCTTCTGAAGACCACTTTACTCTTATACTCCATAGGAAAGATAGGAGAAATGGTTGCCATGGTAAAAAATATAAATATTTTTCTGTTTATAAATTTTATATCTTGAAATTCGAATGTACCTTCTTACTGTCGGAAACTAATCATATCTCGACACAAAAAATCTTGTGTGACAAGCACAGCACACAACTTTCTCTTCCTGAAGGGTAAGAGAAAGTTGTGTGCTGTGCGAACCAGTCATACCATATTTTTTAAAAAGCATTATTTTAATATGATAAAAAAAATTATTATTTTAAAAATGGAGAAAGATTTATTCGATATTTCGTAATTCTGGTTGATTTATATGTAAATTCATTCGCTTCTCTCCCAAATGAAAATGAATTTCTCGTGGGTCGTCAGGTAGGCTCAATCACACTTTGAAACAGGTCATTACCTAATCGTAAGACCCTCCTATTTTATCTCTCTGCAGGCTGGATTCCTCTGCCTTTCTCTGAATCTCTCGGATGAAACAACTTCAATCGAAATAAACATTCCTAATAACTATATATAAGCCTCGATTCATAACCTATAGATAGTAGATAATCTAAGTGTCGTTTAAAGTCAAAATGTACAGTGCAATTAGATCTAAACCCCAACAGAACAGAAAAAAGTTTCCCTTCAACGCCAAATTGTCCAACTCCTCCCCATAGAATGTAATAAAAACTCTTTTGAGCGTCTGGTTATTGCGGGAAGTGGGGAAATGATGGTTTTTCGGAATATATATAAAAGTGCGTCGAAATCTCGGGTGGGTAACCCCTAGGTGTTGAACGTTCCCCGGTAGCCATCGGTATAATATAATTTAAAAATAAATATATACACAATTTATGCCCAATCGCACCGCACAATTTAAGTATGACTTAAAATTAAGTATCAACAACCTGGCAACGTTGTAAATTTTAGTGATATTCTGGTGATTTATTTTTAATTTAATAATTTTTTCTTTTTAATAATCATAAACTAAATTAAATACATATTGTTTATAAATATTTTTTTTTTTTTTTTTTTTTTTTATTTCACCCCTCAAGCCATAGGCCATAGGGCTTCCAAATTTACAAAAAATTTTTACAAAATACATGTAGTTTATAAATATTAATTTCAGAAAAATGAGAAAATCAGAAACAAAATATTAATTTTCATGATTTTTGATTAATTAATAGCAATTTTATATATAGGCTACTATATATAAATATTAATAACGATCTGTCACTTTATAACAGTGTTTTTCAATCTGTGGGTCGGGACCCCTAGGGGGTGGCGGCAAAAGGAAAAAGGCAAAGTTCTACACGATAATAAAAACATAATTTCATGGAGAAGGGAAATAGGTACCAAAATAGAGAAAATCATATAACTTACATAGTCTTTTGATTTACAATCTTTTTGTCGGTCATGAACCAAGAGAATCGCCAGAATTTTTCAACCTGTAAATTCAAAAAGATTGAAAAACACAGCTCTACTAATATAAGACTGGAAAATTTCGTTTCAAAATTCCAACGGGAAGTTGGTCAGAGCGTGACAGACGGATGGACCGACAGACCCTCCTCTAATATAATATAGATCATCCTCGAAAATATAGTTCATATTGTTCATGTTTTTTATAAGAAAAATCGAAATCGAATCCAAAAAATGTATTATTATTAGTTAATTAATATTATATTATCAATATTGTTTTTTAGCTTAAGTCATTGCTAAGCCCCCGAAATCGAGGGCTTAAATATTTGGGGGTTAAGTATGAAATTTAACAAACTTTCATTGTCATCCGTTGCTAACCACGCTCGTTGCTAAGATAACACGTTCTCTGATTGAAAATAAAATCATGTTTCAAGACCCAAATGGCGTGAATAAAGATGCCAGGACCCCCAATATATATTTATTAATAAATAACAGTATCGTTTAAGTCTTATAATATTAAATCACAAATAAATCAGCAGAATATCACTAAAATTTACAACGTTGCCATGTTGCTGATACTTTATTTTAAGTTATACTTAAATTGTGCGGTGCGATTGGGCATTATACTCCTAAATGCCATCAATAGCCGAGAGGGCAAAATTAAAAACAAAATCTGTCTAATGGCTATCTATTTATTCAAAAAATTAGATAAAAAATCTTGATTGTGGTAATTTGTATAAGAAACAACGTTATTGTCACACATTCTATGACCTTATTCAGCTAAATATGCATACAAAATGAGTGACCGAAACGTTTTTTCTCATATAAATAAAACACAGTTTATACGTAATAAAGAATTTTTATTTAATAACAACAACAACTGAGAAAGCTTTAATTAACTCTTAAATTTTAAAATTTTAACATTGTCAACAATGTAATTTGTTGATTTTAATTAAGATCAACCCTTTGCTTGTTCTCTATCAATAACTCTGTGTGTTTATTAGCTATTAATTTAAATTGATATTTGGTTAGGGAATTGCTTTTGATCAATCGAGATTAGATGTCATATTGATAGTATGAGGAGAGTAGTGATATATTATGAGTACTAAGGAGAGAGAGAGAGAGAGCAATTCAATGTCATGGACAAGGAAGAAGCCAAGGCCGTCTGCATTACGATATTGAATTTAAAAGTTGACCTATTCGCCGCCAGAAAGCGCTAGCTTATCAAACTTTGCAAACTGTTCTAGAGCCAAATGGGAATGCGGAGAAAAAGAAGAATTTGATTATTAACTAATCTCATATATTATCAATAATAATACAAAGAGATTAAAAAAACTTTTTTGCTTTTAATCAATCTTAATTTTAATTAATGTTAATTCAGAAATAAATGAGTTAATAGGGATTGATTATCTCTTTTTCTTTGACATATATAACTAAATAAAAGGATTTAGTATTTTAATTCCTTTGACGGCCCTTGTTTCTCTTGGCAAAAGACTAAACCAACGCCTAATTGCATCTTACACCTTAATTCAAAACAAATTCCGCTCTCCATTCCTTGGAATAATTTTCTCTTTATAGCTTTCATTTATGTTTATTAATTCTAACTAGCTATACCTTATCTAACCTAAATTCAGCCTTGATTTTAGTTTTTCGCCCTTACTCCTATAACTTAATATTAGACAAATAATATAATAAAAAAACTTAAAAAAAAAAATGCTTTTATTTAAATTGAACTAAAAAGAGAGAAATAATTTAATTGTTCTATATAATAAGCGAGTGCGGTACTGTGGTCCAGTAGTAGGGCATGTTGAGCGTAAATCGACAGACCCGTGGTGCGACTCCCGGCGGTACCTATATTTTTCGCTTATTTAAATTAATAAATACTTGGTTATATGTTTTTCATAATTACTTCATGGACCAACACATGATATATATACATAGGCGCCGGAACTGGGGGGGGGGGCAAGGGTACATTGCCCCCCTGGCATCCTACAGAGGGGGGGGCAGAGGGGGGGCAAAATTTCTTCTTTTTATTTCATTTATTTTTAAAAATGATATATTTTTACTTTTGAAAAATAAAATCTTCTAAATTAAAAAAATTAAAAGAGTAAGAAATTCATTTTTTTCCAAATTTTTTCCAAAAATTTTTGATAAAATCACTAGCAAATTTTTTAAAATTTTAATTTTATTAAAATTGTGATTTTATTTAAAATTTTTAAAGTTTTATAGTAGATTTGTTTTTGTTTTATACTATTTGAACATATTAAATTATTTTAATTTTCTAAAAAAAAATTTCCCCCCCCCCTGATTCAAATTCGTTCCGGCGCCCCTGGATATATATAATTCTTTATTTAATTGTTCTTGTTAAAATTGTTGAATATTTATGACTTAAAATAAAATCGTGGGGTGCACATTGATAGCTTAAGGAATTGTATATGCTTAGAGCCTCGGAATCACTTTGAAGCGCCCCACGCTTTTATTTTAAGTCATAATTATTCAACAATTTTAACAATAACAATTGAATTATTTCTCTCTTTTTAGTTCAATTTAAATAAAATCATTTTTTTTTTTAAGTTTTTTTATTATATTTTTATTTTAAACTTTTTAGTCTTTTTACTTTCTTGTATAGAGAACCCGATTGCTTAAAAACCAAAGCAGCTAGATGGATGGAATTTGGTATATGCTTCTTACACTAAAATTGTAGATTTCTATCAACTTTTGGAGTAAATACCTGGAAGTAGTACTTTACCTAATAAGTTTTTTCAGAAATTTCGAAATTTTCTATTTCTATTATGATAAAATACTCAATTTTAAAAAGTTTTTATTCTTTGACATTTTTTCAAAAACTGAATAGTTTTTGAAATAATCAACGAAGAAAACGACATTTTTAGTAAATTTTGGAAAGAAAAAAAAATAAAAATACAGGTGTCATTAAAAAACATGTAAATATACACAAATGAATTTGTATAATATTATTTTCGCATATATATATATATATATATATATATATATATATATATATATATATATACATGAATGCGTGTATGTTTAAGTAAAATCGTTTGGTAGGTATTCTTAAAACAAAATTGTGCAACAAGGATTTGAATTAAATAAATAATTGTTTAAAAAAAAATTGAAAAATTTTATTATTTTTTTTTATTTTAATAATTTTTATCTTAGACGTCCGCGGCCCAGTTTCAATCAGCCCACGGGTTGTGAACCGCTGCTCTATACATATGTATTAACCTATATAGAGGTAAGAGAAAGAAAAATCTATATTTATAATAGCGGAATGTCCGTATGTCCGTCTGTCACCAACTTCCCGTAATTTTGCCGTCTTATAGAGGACGTTATGGAGAGTCCAGGAAAAAGACTCGGGTCCGCAATTTCTCAAAAGAGCAGACCCAACAAATTCTAGAATTTTCCAATTGGATAGCATTGAGTTGATTGTCTTGCCTTATGAAAAATTAAAGCCAATTAATTAAATAATTAAATCTCACTAAGGAAAAATAATAAAAATTTTTATAAGTATAATTAAATTTTTCTTTTTTTTTTTTTCTTTAGGGAGTCGAATTGAATAAAGACAGACAGCCTTGCAAGCAAATGCTGTTCATAATTACAAGGCATCGCCGGCAAGTGCTGCCTCTGGTGTCCATTCTCTAAACCCTTTTTACTTTCTCTTTTATAAAATGAAATTAAACTTTAATTTAATCAAATAAATTTCATAAAATTAGTATAAATATCACGGAGGGGACAACCTAAAGGGGGAGGGGGAGGGGGCCTAAAAGGCGTCCCCTCCTCGAAAAAGCAAAAATTGAAATATTCTGGTCTATAAGGTGGTCTTGAAAAGCATTAAAGTAGAAAGGGAGCGAAGGTAATGAGTGCGAGTGAGATGGAGAGAGTCGCTTAAAGATGCTGAGTCTCTGTTCTTGGTGCACATGCACCGGATTCCAAACAATGCGCGTGACGTCATCTTTTCTTAGAACCTATTAAAGAAAGAAATAAAAAAAAGTAATAAAACTATTTGTTTTTGTTTTTTTTATTCATCAAATTAGAAGAAAAAAAACAAATTAAATAATTTATAAAAATGAATATGAAAAAATTATTTTAATAAAGGAAATAGGCCTAAATACCTGATATATTCTAACTTTTGATTGATTATTGAGGTGGGATTTATTTGTTTTTCTTCCTGAGACGGGTGTTAAAGTTAATTGTATTTTCAATTTATATTTCGGCATCTAAGATCATACACTTTTTGGAAATAAATAAAATAGCTTCCAGCAGGTGAGAGACTCAACACTCAGCGGGCAAAGGCGTACCGAGGCAGTTGGGGGCCTGGGGCGGCACTAGAAGAAGGGGCCTTTATACATTTTGTACCAGAGTTGTAAGCTTCTATTGAATTTTTTTTTTTGGGGGGTACTCATCTTTAAATATCCCTGAACCCCACGGGGTCAGAGGGGTCAGAGCCTTTCAAAGAGAAATTTTTATTAAATTTTTTTTTTATCAAAGTTTTTCCGTTTTTACTTGAGGCCTGAGGGCCCCGGGGCCTCTCAAAGAGAAATTTTCATTACATTTTTTTTTATAAATATTTGGGGACCTATGCTGGCTCGGGGCCTGAGGCGGACCGCCCCCCCCCCCCCTCGGCACGCCACTGTCAGCGGGTCACCTATCCACGGTCCAGCAGTTCTTAGCCTTGCTTAACCCGAATTTTCTCGATATTTTTCTGCCTTTTCTTAGAAGCTATTAAATTTAAAAAAGTTTTTTTTATACTCAACAAATTAAAAAAAAAAAATCAAACAATTAAAAAAATTATTTTAATAATTACCTTTTTTTTTTTTTTTTTTTGAAAAACATTCACACTTTTTTCTCATTCACACTCACACTCACACACACATTCACACTGTCTTTTCGGCAGCTCTGGCCATATAAGACATTTACGATAACCGTTATTTATGAATTTATATATATTAGGGTCCAGGCATTTTTATTTAAACCATCTGGTATCCAGATGGCTTAAATAAAATCATCGGACTGCCTGGGGTCCGAACCCGCGACGTTTGGTATATGAGGTTAGCACGCTAACCTCTACACCACGCCCCGTGGGCAATAATTACCTTTGATAACTAAAAATCTATTCAGTTTTTGAAAAAATGTCAAAGAATAAAAACTTTTTAAAATAGAATAATTTATCACTATATGATAAAAAAATTGAAAATTTCGAAATTTCTGAAAAAACTTATTAGGTAAAGTACTACTTCCAAGTGACGTATTTACTCCAAAGGTTGATAGAAATCTACAATTTGAGTGTAAGGAGCAGCATATTGTCCATCTATTCATCCATCATATTCATCCATCTAGCTGCTTTGGTTTTTAAGCAATCGTGTTCACACACAAACACACACACACACCCAAACGTATATTCCAAAAGAATATACGTGAAAGTCTCGGGGAAGTCATTCTCCATATTTTATTATAGAGTATTAAAAAAAAGAAGGCAGGATGCATGAAATAAAGTACTACATTAGTTTGGTCAATTTTGCTAAAACCCGACTCACAATTTGCGTCATCAAAAATGACCCTAATATATAATTTCACACCTCTAGCTCATCGGGAAGTGACTTAAACAAAGACTCAAAGTTGGTGATTTTGAAAGAGTTAGTTAAATAATAGCATTTAAAAAGACTGAGGGAAAAGCAGACTCAGCAACTTTTCGACCTGAAGATTTTCCTTGCATTTATTTATTCTCTGACTGAAGATGAGACAAAATAAATGCTTCGAAATGTTCTGGATGATCGAAAGACATTCAGAATAATAATTTATCAATATTAAACAACCTATTCCTAACTTTGTTCATTATCAGAGGCCATTCGAGGCCCGTTATAATAGGTTTGTTCGATTCACTTGCCCTGGTAAAAAGTGCACTTATCTGTGCACGCTATCTTAGTCAAAAGATGCAAGTTTTGCTAGCGTGCACTTACCTTTCAAAATGAAACGAACAGAATGGAGGGCAAAATGTATAAATTATACTGCAATGGCAAGCGAAACGAACAGACCTAATATATCTCTAATTAATATATCTTGTCACCTTAGTACAACTTTCTACAACTAGACAACTCGTATTTTTGAGTCATTCACTTATCCTAGTCAAAGACTTATCTACTTGTTGTAATCACGTCCTGCACGCTATATTGACCGTTTATTTTGAAAGTGATGTAAGTCCATTTTCAAAAAATAATTAAATAATAAATAAGATATCACATTTGTGCTTAATATAATGTAAATTTTTTATATGTAAATAGTTAGTGGTAAATTTCTTAAAAAATTCCCATGATTTGTACAGTTGGAATTTGGTCGGTAAAAGAAATTGAACATTCATTGATTATGAAAGTGGTGTAAGTCTAATTTTAGGTAAGTGCCTTAGCAGATGATCGTCTGTCATTAGCCACAGGATTGTTATTATGTAATAAATAGGGCTCGGATTTCGCCCTATTTGCCTTTTTTACTTTCTCTTACCTATGTATATATGTAATATATATATATAGAGAGAAAGTATTGGTTTCATGTCAAAAATTCGATGTCGAGATTTTGATGGATCTTCACGTTTTGAGAACCCCTGAATCCAAAAAAGTGGTTTTCGCGACATGGTCTGTCTGTCTGTCTGTCTGTGTGTCTGTGTGTCTGTGTGTGTTCAATTTTAAGCATGAAGGAATTGAGCTACGAGGTTGAAATTTTATATTTAAGTTAAACACCCCTCGGGACCGGAAAAATAAGCTTTTAATCAAAATCGGCCCAAGAATACTAGTACTTTACTGATGTACTTTTTCAGTTTTTTTCGATTTTTTCAAAATTCGCTCTAACGATTTTGATTAAAATTCAAAAATCAATTATTTTTTAGATGCTCTTTCAAATGTATATTCGCGTTTTGCCCTCAAAATTGTTTGAAGCACACTTTACTCTTGTATTTCATAGGGAAGATAGGAGAAATGGTTGCCATGGTAAGAAAATATAAATATTTTCCCATACTTATAAATTTTACATCTTACAAGTTAATTCAAATGTTACGTACTGTCGGGAACTAAATATATGTCGACACGAAAAATCTGGTGTGACAAGCACAGAACACAACTTTCGATTACCGAAGGTAAGAGAAAGTTGTGTGCTGTGCGCCAGTCACACCAGATTTTTGATTTATGGCTTAAAATTTAGGCCAATATGATATGTATACGTTTCATGAAATTCTGAATAAAATAAGACGCATTTGTTAGTGCCTATAATGCCTATTTTGGCCGATTTTGGGTTTTAGTGCCTATTTCATCTATAAATGCCTTTTTTAGTGCCTATTTTAAGTTCAAATAGCCAATTTGGGCTTTTTTTTGAAATTTCATAATAAATTCATTTTATATCACAAATCCGGAGAAAATTACAAAAAAAAAATCAAACGAGATTCGAATACTAAAAAAAAAAAGGTTGAACGAAAAACGGCGCCACAGTTGAGCTTCGCCCCTCCGCCGAGTAATCTAGTGTGACTCGTCGCACAGCACACTATTTTTTTTTTAATTTCGGTAATTTAAAAGCGCATTCTGTACTTGTTTGCCAGAATATAAATACACATCAAATTTTTAAGTATTAATTTTAAAAATTTTACATTAAAAATAAATTTTTTTTCGAAAAAAATGTATTTTTTTCGAATCTCGGGGGGGGGGGGGGGTAATTATCCCCTTTACCCCCCCCCCCCCCTTGTATCCGCCCTTGATAAAAAGTCAATTGATTCATAATTTCCATAGACTCTGTTTATTACTTTCTCTTACCTATGTATATATGTAATATATATATAGAGAGAAAGTATTGGATTCATGTCAAAAATTCGATGTCGAGATTTTGATGGATCTTCACGTTTTGAGGTCCCCTGAATCCAAAAAAGTGGTTTTCGCGACATGGTCTGTCTGTGTGTGGGTGGGTGGGTGGGTGGGTGGGTGGGTGGGTGGGTGTGTGTGTGTGTGTTCAATTTTAAGCATGAAGGAATTGAGCTATGAGTTTGAAATTTTATATTTAAGTTAAACACCCCCGGGACCGGAAAAATAAGCTTTTAATCAAAATCGGCCAAAGAGTACTAGTACTTTACTGATGTACTTTTTCAGTTTTTTTCGATTTTCTCAAAATTTGCTCCAACGATTTTTTTTAAAATTCAAAAATCAATTATTTTTTAGATGCTCTTTAAAATGTATATTCTCATTTTGCGATTGAAATCTTCTGAAGACCACTTTACTCTTGTATTTCATAGGGAAGGATAGGAGAAATGGTTGCCATGGTAACAAAATATAAATATTTTCCCAAACTTATAAATTTTACATCTGAATTCATATGTTCCGTACTGTCGGGAACTAAATATATTTCGACACGAAAAATCTGGTGTGACAAGCACAGAACACAACTTTCGATTACCGAAGGTAAGAGAAAGTTGTGTGCTGTGCGACAGTCACACCAGATTTTTTTAAATGTTGACTGTATAAATCCTAAATAAATACAAAATTTCATAAGAATTAGAATTTTTTTTTTAATTTGTAAAAAGTTCCAAAGGGGAGATGTAAAAAAATAACTGATTTTTGAATTTTTATTAAAATCGTTGGAGCAAATTTTGAGAAAATCGAAAAAAAATCTTAACTTTTTCCTATGAAATACAAGAGTAAAGTGGTCTTTAGAAGATTTAAACGGCAAAATCAGAATATACATTTTAAAGAGCATCTAAAAAAATAGGTGAATTATGAATTTAAAAAAAACCTAATAAAATACATCAGTAAAGTAGCCTACTAGTACTTGGGGGGGGGGTCTAACGTAAATATAAAATTTCAACCTCGTAGCGCTGAAAATCGATATGTAAATGTACATTCATTAGTACTTGCAAATTTTATTCAAGTAATCTCCAAAATACAAATTTAATGTAATTTAAAAACTCTTTCTCATTTGATTCAAAACTTTACATTTGGTTATTAGCTAGCTTTTGCACTCATATCTTCCATTATAATGAGAGTGAAAGAGAAAGGAGATTGACTGCATGGCAACTGGTCAAGGTCAACGAGATCATAAAAGATGACAATCGAGGATGGCGTGATCATCCAAAAATAGAAAGGCGCCCAGACGTCTGTGTCTGTGTCTGTCAATCTACTAAGCAACCTGAAAATATTAACTCTTAAAGATGATTGTTTAAATGTTCAAATTGGAAAGGTTCTTTTAAACAAAAGTTGTTCAGAATGTTAAATAAAACAATTTTGTTTATACAAATTATTTAAATAAAATTAATATGTCAAGGGTATATTTTGATTTTTCTATTTCCTTCATCAGAAAAGCAATAGAAATGATTAATGTTAAGCAAAGCCAAGCTGTACTGAATCTCGGAATGGATAACCTCCAAAGGGCAAGAGAATGAGAGAAGTGTAACCTCTAGAAGCCTCAAATTAAAATAATCTCACTTTAAAAGTCCCTAAAATAAATTCGAAAAGATCAAAGACGCAGTCTTTTCTCGAGTAACTAGTGCTCAAAAAAGCAACAAATTAAATCCACTCAGGCACACAATAAACAAAAGAAAGCAAAACGTCACAAAGCCATAAATAAAATGAAAGACACTAAATTTTATTTTTTTATTACCTAATAAAATTTGAACTTGGCCTAGTTTTAATGAAAAGATCATTCACCTCTTGATTTTTATAAAAAAAAAAATCAAGTAAAGGGATTATTCTACACCTAATGAATTTAAATAAATAATTTTAGTTTTAAAATTTTTTATCATTATTTATCATCTTTACGAGATCATGCAAGTGACGTTTTGATTTGTCCACACACACACACACACACAGACCAATTTGCAGGACCCACTTTTTTTTGACTCAGGGGACCTCAAAACATGAATTTTTGACATGATCGAAATACTTTCTCTCTATATATATTTCATATATAGGGTAAGAGAAAGTAAAAACAATTCTTTCATTTCGGCCTGTTCCCAACCGAGGAAGTTCTTTTTTAAAAATAATCTTAGTTTTTTTAGACAAGGGGCCGAAACGTCAGCCTGATACGACACTAATAAAATAAATTGGGCTTATAAGAATCTTTAAGTTTTTTTTTTTTTTTTTTTTTTTTTTTTTTTTGTATCCGCCTCTACAATATTTATTTTTTTCGCTAATTTCCAAAAATATAAATAGAGTCATTATTTTTTCACCTTTCCCACTTTGACTGTCTAAAGCAGATTTTTCTTTTTTATTTTATTATTTATTTATTTAAATTACATTGTTCTCTCCCTAAGGTGGAATGCTGCCTCTTTTATTTGCCACTCTATACAATTTCTTGCTTGTGCAATGATTTATTATTTACTATTAACATTATTACTGAAACATTTATTAAATTGAAAAGTTTTTTTTTTTAAACATAAATGATGATAAATACTCATTTTCTTTTTGTATATCAAATTATATATAATAAATTATCTCTTAAAAATTTTACAAATATATAGGATCATTAAATATTCATTTTAAAGTTGTGGAAAAATAAATTATTTTCCAGAAGAACGTCCAAAATGAGATAATTAAATCATTAATTGGCTTCATCAATTCTTCTACTTCTGCATAATTCCCTCTTAAAAAAAAAAAAAAAAAGTTAAATACTCGAATTCCGGTTGATGATTGTGAGGCTTATTCTCTGAATGTTTCTAATTTAAGATAACATCTTGAAATTTTCTTGTAGTGATTTCTTAATGAATTCTTCATCAAGATTTTTTTAAATTTTTAATTCTAAAACAATTTTATTCTTTCTTCTTTTTTTTTAAAGAAGACTTACTGGAACATTTTCCCCGAGAAAGAGAGAGATCACAACTTTATTTAATATTTATGTTTTTTAAAAGAATCCCTTCTTTATTTCAAGCGGAATTAATAATGTAATTTAATTTAAGTGGAAAAAGAAATCTTAAATCACGTTTTTTTTTTACATTCATCCATTTTCTAAAGAAGAATAATTAATTTATGTTTTCGTAATATCTTGAATAGCACAAACTCGTCTATTTATCTATCTTTTGGATCCTTATAAATTACTAACTTGTTTTTTAAGTTATCATTGACTACTTAATAAATTGTTCATTTTGAAAAATGGATTTTTTATTTTACAACTATTCGATTGCTCAAAGATACTACTGATATACTGGGTATTTTGAAGTCAAAATGGATTATAATTAAAATGGGTTTCGATCAGCGATTGTTTTTACATATTTTATTTGAATCATCCGTCCTAAATAGTCTACAATATTTAGTTTATAAAATGTATTATTAAAATAAGATATAAACGAAATTAGGGCAAAGTTTATCTATAATTTTGCGATAAATAAACAGACATTGAAACTATAAATTAATGTAATAATTAAAGTTAAATTATCTAGTAAATAATTACTTAAACTGATAAGAATATGAATTAGGCAAAATAATTCAAATTGATAACATTGAAATAGGAGGTATCTAGCAGTGGCAAATTTAAAAATCTGGTGTGACTGGTCTCACAGCACACAACTTTCTCTTACCTTTGGTAAAATGAAATTGTGTGCTGGTCACACCAAAATGTAAAATGTATAATCTCAATTTGCCATTGAAAACTTTTGAACACCACTTTACTTTTGTTCTTCTTAGGAAAGATAGGAGAAATGGTTGCCATGGTAACAAATTACTTATAAATTTTTAAATCTTTAAATTCGAATGTACTGTACTGTCGGAAAGTATGCATATGTTAACACAAAAAATCTGGTGTGACAAGCACCCTTCGGCAAGAGAAAGTTGTGTGCTGTGCGACCAGTCATACCAGATTTTTTTTATTTCTGCTTGAAAATGATCCTCTACTTAGAAAAGTAATTAAATATTAAAACCCAATGGATTGTAAATGCCATTTTCTTTTATGTTTTTGTTCTATTCTATATATGTTTTCATACTGAATTATGTTTTTCTCTTTGTTCCAGGTAATTGCATTCTTCATTCTTCTCTAATTTCAATTTTTGGTGAGTCCTTTTAATTTTTTCTTACCTCTATTAATATAATCAGCTTCAAGTAAATGAAGTGAGAAATTTTTTTTTTTTTTTAATTCAAGATTGATAAAATTTATGACCAATATCTCCCAAGGTGGTGGCATGGACCACTTAACTTCTGCTTCCTGCCACTTGATTCCCACCCTTTTTTAGGCCTCTTGTTTTGATCTGTTTTGACATCTTTTGCTTTTAAACTAAAGATTCAATTTAAAGATAAAACACAAAATAAAAAATTAACTTTAATATATGAATCAATTTAATTTTAATCAAAGAGATAGGCCTATATAAAATGTTTTCTTTTTTGAAAAGTTGGCAGTCAGTCAAGAAATTTTTTTAGCGTAGGTGTTTTTATCGTTTGTCTTATCATCATCAGGACATAAGATCATGAGAGAAAAAATCTTTCGTTCCTGAAGTATTGGCATTTTAAGCCATTCCTTCCCTTCAATTATATTTACAATTTTTCGATACCAGTTATTGTTAAAGTGTTAATTTATATTAGAAAAAGAAAAAATCGTTGAAAATGAGGGAATAATTCAAATGTCAACTCGTCTTATAAATGGACAATGTTATGCACGAAGTAACCAAGCGTAATTAATCTAAAACTCAGATAAAGGCCATTACATTTGCACAATTGTAAACAAATCCAATGGCAATGACTTTGTTTTATACAAAAAAAAATTGAACAGAGTAATTGTTGCGATTTAAATAAAAAAAGTAGGATCTTCTTTTTCCCTACAAGATGTCGGTATTACCTCCAATTTCGGATTAGGGTCAGACTGAAACAAGATTTTCAGCTGAAACCAATACCGAATTTCAGCTTTTAATTTTAGTCTCGGCCGAAACCGAAACTTGTTATAAACTTAACTCTGTAAAGTTTCCTATACAAAATTCATATCATTTTACCTTTTTTTTTCTTTTTTTCTTTTTTCTTTTTAGTAGCTTTGATTTTCCCTGGTGACTCAAATAATCACTCCATTTTTCCCTCTTACAAAAATCATTTGACCTTTTTTAAGTGCGAATCTCATTCGACGTTTTTTTTTTTTTTAGTTTACTAGTCATCTTTTCAAACTCAGGTTTCGGCTGGTTTTTGGCCGAAACCGAAACCCTCGGGTCGACTTCCAAATTTCTATCATAATGGCGCTTGGTTCCTTCATGCATAACATAAGCTTAAAACTTTCATGAGAATAACACTGAGA
>JAKCPI010021167.1:0-14495 GCA_023213315.1 Euborellia annulipes
TATATATTGTTGATCTTCTTGAACTTTATTAAATAAAATGTATGAAAGCTTATTCTGTTTGGTTCTGGTGGCGATGAACAAATAATAAAAACAAGTGTTCAACTCCAATTGTTAAAAATTCTTGAACTTTAAATGTTTATTTTTTTTGAGAATGTTTTAATAAGAGAAATTAATTTTTAATATTGTACTAATTTTTAACTTTGCAACACTCATGTTGAAGAGGACAAATTATATATGTAGAAACAGTTTGATTTTTAAATACCTTTTTTATGAGGGGCAAGAGGGGCCCGTATTGGCATGCAGCCCGGCGCTCGACACACCTCTCGGCGGCCCGGATATTGTTCGCGAAAAATATAAATCCAAAAGGACTCAAACTTGCGAGTTTACAAAAGAATCTCGTCTTTTGCTTCTCTACATTTGGAATTACTAAAATTGCCAAAATTTTTGGGGAAAATAATTATTAATAAATTGAAATAAAAGATAGCCCGGGAGCCGTGGCTCAGTGAGAAGACATTAGCTTCTCGCACCGGAGTCCCAGGTTCGCTTCCATCCCAAGCGAGAAAAATTTATTTCATTTGATTTGACTACAAATCATTTGAAATAAATAGGGATGGGGTCTAAATGGCCTTAGATGCCGAGAAGGACCTTAAAAAAAAAAAAAAAAAATAAAAGATAAATCCTGATTTGCTTTCGCACTTTTTATTTCCAAATATACAACAATTCTAGGGATATTTCGGCCGCATCACGCAGAAAACGTCACAAAATAAAATAAACCTGCTCGGCTCATCAGATACAAAACTTTTTCCAAATATACATCAGCTTCTCTATCACAGATCGTTTGATTTCTAAATTCTAAAGGCATTTTGATGTATATTTTAGAAACAGTTTTGTATCTGATGAGCCGAGCAGGTTTATTTTATTTTGTGACGTTTTCCAACTTAAAATTTGGATGGCTGTGTGATGCAGCCGAAATACACCTACAAATTTTGTACAGTGAGGGACAATATTAAGTCCCACCCATGCGTTTATACTTGTGATTATTTCATTGTTATTAAAAAAATATAATATATTTTTTAATGGTAACTTTCATGGTTCAAACATAGAAAATTTCCAATAAAGATTTTCATTTTCTTTTATAAAAACAATGAAATAATCACAAGTAGAAAACGCATGGGTGGGACTTAATATTGTCCCTCACTGTACATTTCGAAAAAAATGCGAAAGAAAATCGGGATTTATCTTTTATTTTCAACTTTGAATTACTCCTAGTCTATAAGTTTAGTCAAAAAGCTCTTGAGACCATCCAGATGAAGCAGCTTAGGCGGATGGGGAAACGACTTTTTAAACGGAATGTTTAAGAGAGCAAACGATTTCCTTATAATTGCTGACAAATGAGAAAACAGCCAAAAAGTTTGCTCATTAGAGAGAGCAAAGTCTCCTAGTCATGAGATTTTAATAAAATAAAAAGCAACAAACCTTGATGGCTCGGAATTTGTCAACGTCGTTGTTGGCGTATTGTTTCAAGACATGTCTTAATGCAAATCCATAGGAGGCGAGGCCATGCAAGATGGGCGTATCGTGGCCGGCGAGTTTTGCAAATTGGGGATCGATGTGCAGAGGATTGCGATCGCCAGAGAGTCGATATAACGATGCCTAAATAGTAGACAAGAAAATGAAATGAAATTTTTTTCTTAATTTGCCAACAGAAGAGATTTTTCCTCACCTGATCGATGTCGCTTGTTTCTTCGACAACGGCGTCAGGTTTTCGTTTTGGTGGCGGGATTGTCGGAATGGCTTTGTCTGAAGTGCGTTTGCCACCGAACCCTCCGCCACGGACAACAAAAACATTCGATTGAGTAAATGCTAGTTTTTCTCCATCCTCGTCAAAAAGTTCGGCTAGAAATAAAATAAATTTGTGATTTTTTATGCATAGAAATCGCATAACTAGGCATGAAAGAAAAATTTGAAAAAATAAAAAGCTCTATTCTTTGGCCAGGTGAACTGTTTGAAACCCAGAGTTTCATTTAAAAGATGGAAGATTTTTAGTCGCAAACCTTTTTATGTTTTTATAAATTATAATAGAAACGCGAGTAGCGAAACTCATCCTTATTACTGTTCCATATTTCTTCAATTTTTGTTTCAATTTATCAATTTTTTTTTTTTAATTTGCATTTCATTTATCCGGGCAACTCTGTATTAGTTTCATGGATCATCTGCAATTACTTTTACTAAGAAGAATGCCATAAGGCGAATGATAATGAACTCCAAAGAGTCGAAAAATCACGGATCTGAGGGTGAATGTGGACTCCAAATTGACTTTAACGCACAGATTGAAAGTGTTACAAATAAAGCTTTGGTTTCATTAAACGAAACTGTAAATATTTCCACTCTAAAGAATCTCTTTACTGTTCTTGAGAGATCCCAAATTGAATTTGTGCCCTTGATTTGGATTCCGCTCTCTGTCATGCAGGTGGAGATAATTGAAGGGGTTCAGAGGAAATTTTTAAAATTAGGCCTAGTGGTCACTAAGACCAGAACATCAAATACGAAGATCTCCTTGAATTCAGTGGCGTAGCGAGCTTAACTCGCGCCCGGGGCACAATACCTTTTTAGCGCCCCCTCCATTCGAAAACCATATAATATTATATGTAAAATATACTCGCAAATTAATAAATAAATAAAGTCATAGCCTCAAGCTAGGCTTTAAATTTGAGACAAAATTATCCAGCAATTTTTTTGTTTTGCGGACCATTTGGCGCCCCTTTCTGAGTAGCGCACGGTGCATCATGACCCCCTTTGCCCCCCCTTCACTACGCCACTGCTTGAATTGTTTGATCTTAAGTCTCTCTGAAAGAAGAGCTGATGACGCCATGAACAACTTGGCAAAATGGACGCTGGGGACTATGACGATTTGCTCGCCAAGATTGGCTTACATGCTCGGCGTTCAACTGTACAAAAAGAACTCCTCTTTATCAGTGGCGCAACCAGGATTTGCTTCTGGGGGGGGGGTTTCCGGGGGCTGATCTCAAAAAATTTTCTGTGAAAATTTTTTTTTCGTGGACCTGAAGTTTTTTGCCTTGCGGAAAATTTTGATTTCCGCGGAACCAAATTTTTCCGCCCCGCGGGGAAATTTTTTCCAGTCCGTAAATATATTTTATCTTTTTTTTTAGAGACACTAAATTTTTGCCGCCCCGGTGGAACCAAATTTTTCCCCATGTGCCGCCCGCGGAACATTTTCTCTTTTGCGGAACCGAAATGATTATATTTTTTCTTTTCTATTTGTAATATATATATTTTGATTTTTTTTTTAATCTTCTGGGAGGGGGGGGGGGGGTTAAAACCCTAAGCCCCCCCTGGTTGGTTGCGCCTATGTCTTTATACTGAGAGATCTGAAACTCTAGGTAGGGAGAGAGTGCCTTCCTCAGTCCATTAATTAGTGTAAGATGGTTCATAATAACTACCGAAACGTTTCCGGCTGACTATTAAAAAGCATTCAGAGCATTATTTCTTGGCTGCCTCTACCTCTACACATCCTTCATTAAATTTTCCCCCTCTGACGTTTCGGTCCGAGGTCTAGGCTGCACATTAGGGTGGGCCAAAAAAATCGACTATTTTTTTTTAACTTACTGAAAAATTGGTTCCTAGACACGTTTAAAAATTGCTCTCCAAAGATGAGCTATTAATTTGAATAGGAAGCTCCTCCTCATTTGTTTTCCATTTTTTCTTCAGTCCCACATGGCAAAATCCATATCTCGCCATTACTAGATCGTACAGAAAATTTCTATTCTCATTTTTTGTAGGAAATTACACGCTCTACAAAAAAAGATATTTTACAATTTTTCATAACTCATACCGTTTAGAAGATATCGGAGGTCAAAGTTTGAAGAATTTAACAAATATTTCTTTTTTACTTCTATATTTTTTATAACTCGTAAATAAATGAATATTATACAAAATTCGCAATATACATCTTTGTAGGAAATTAAAGCCTCTACAAAAAAGGTCTCCTGTGCTTAATCGATTACTCTAGATATTCAGGAACCAATTTTTCAGTGTCGGAAGTTAAAAAAAAATAGTCGATTTCCACATGTCTTGTTTATTTTTCTGACTCCATCTCTACCAAGCCTACAGCCACAGTTCTTCACCAATCGAAAATTTCGTATAGAATGAAGGTTACCGTTGACAATAAGGCTAGCGCCTGATCCTTTGTCGAGGACATCAGCGAGGGTGGTCTTGAATTTAATGGTGCCAGATGTAGGGAAGGGTTTCAATTGTTCCACGTATTGTTCTCCATGTAGAATTTGAGATAAATCGAACGCTTTTGGAAGAGCTTTGCTCACGATATCAGAAGTAAACAGAGCGCCCATTGAGGCAAGAACAAGGAAAGTCGGGAATGCAGCGAATTTTTCATGGTTTTCGTAGAGATATCGAAGGTCGGAAGGATCCTTTACTGTGGCACCAACTGGAACATGAGAAACAAGCATTTGTAAATAAAACTATCTTTCTTTTTAAAAATCCGTTAGATTCGGTGGCACAGCACAGTTTAAATAATTTTATTCTCAAATATTGAGTCAAAAGTCACAAAAGGCTATGATTAATAATTCCTTTATTTTTACTTTCTCTTACCTATGTATATATGTAATATATATATAGAGAGAAAGTATTGGATTCATGTCAAAAATTCGATGTCGAGATTTTGATGGATCTTCACGTTTTGAGGTCCCCTGAATCCAAAAAAGTGGTTTTCGCGACATGGTCTGTCTGTGGGTGGGTGGGTGGGTGGGTGGGTGTGTGTGTGTGTGTGCTGTGTTCACTTTTAAGCATGAAGGAATTGAGCTATGAGGCTGAAATTTTATATTTAAGTTAATCACCCCCGGGACCGGAAAAATAAGCTTTTAATCAAAATCGGCCAAAGAGTACTAGTACTTTACTGATGTACTTTTTCAGTTTTTTTTCGATTTTCTCAAAATTCGCTCTAACGATTTTGATTAAAATTCAAAAATCAATTATTTTTTAGATGCTCTTTCAAATGTATATTTTCGTTTTGCCCTCAAAATTGTTTGAAGCACACTTTACTCTTGTGCATCATAGGAAAGATAGGAGAAATGGTTGCTATGGTTACAAAATATAAATATTTTCCCATACTTATAAATTTTACATCTGAATTCAAATATTCCCTACTTCCGGGAACTAAATACATGTCGACACAAAAAATCTGGTGTGACAAGCACAGTACACAACTTTCGATTACCGAAGGTAAGAGAAAGTTGTGTGCTGTGCGCCAGTCACACCAGATTTTTTAATTAAATTTTACATTACTATAGAATTATATTCAACAAAATCTGAGAAAAAATGGACACTAGGTGTGAAAAATTATATCGCTTAAATGTATTCCATTTTCTGCCTCACACAAATATGCCCTTTGTAATGTGTTTTCCAGGGTATCTGGTCCTAAAGCTCTTATTTCGGCTTCAATGTTAGTAGAGAAGGAAGTATAAAAATAACACTAGTATGAACTTTTTTTCTTTCACAAGAATGAAGATATGAAATTCTAGAAGTATTTTTCATGCTGAATTCAAATATCATTTCAGTTTTTCCCCATCAGGCACAGTTTTAGAGATATAGAGCAAAATAGATTTTGATTGAAAATGGGCTCTAAAACGGCTTTTATTTAGAATATTCAAATTATTTTTAACGGGACACCCCGTCAAATTATGCAGATAGTTAGAATACATATAAATTTTAAGTTTCATTCCAATCGGAGGTCATTTAGACGTGCCTCAAACGGCTTAAAGTTTAGAAAAATCGAATTTTTCAAGATTTTTTTGCTTTGGTCACCCCTTATACAATTTTAGATATCCCTGAATGAAAAAAACATATATTCACGATATTCTATAGTTCTTTGGCTTTCTAAAAATCATTCATTCATAAAAATCTGCTAATTATTAACGAAATTATTAACAAAAACGCCAGCAAAGAAAAAAACACAAGTACACTCACTGATCAAAAAAATGGACTTCTTGTTCTTTTACAAATATAAAGAAAGATATGAGATTCAAAAATATTTTTTTTTAATAATATATAATAAAGTTAGGGCCCGTGACCCGATGCTCAGAGAGGATACATTAGCTTCTCGTGAATAGGGTTCGTTTTTTAATTCAATTGAAGTCCATTTTTTTCGACCAGTGAGTGTACTTGTGTTTTTTCTTTGCTGACGTTTTTGTTAATAATTTTGTTAATAATTAACAGATTTTTACGAACGAATGCTTTTTAGAAAGCCAAAGAACTATAGAATATCGTGAATATATGTTTTTTTCATTCAGGGATATCTAAAATTGTATAAGGGGTGACCAAAGCAAAAAAAATCTTGAAAATTTCGATTTTTCTAAACTTTAAGCCGTTTGCGGCACGTCTAAATGACCTCCGATTGGGCTGAAACTTAAAATTTATATGTATTCTAACTATCTGCATAATTTGACGGGGTGTCGCGTTAAAAATAATTCCAACATTCTAAATAAAAACATTTTCTATCAAAATCTATTTTGCTCTATATCTCTAAAACTGTGCCTGATGGAAAAATTCTAACTACATATCTGAATTCAGAATGAAAAAATGTACTAGGTTCACTTATCAGATTTCTTGTGAAAAAAACCTTGTCGACTAGTGTAATTATAAAAGAAAAAGACTTACTTCCAAGGGCATAGAGAATAACATCTTTCTCAGTATAATCGTATTTTCCAATAATAGAATTCTAAAAAAAAAAAAAAAAAAAACATTATTAATAAAAAGTAATTTAAAAGAAGTAATTAAGGGATACTATATAATAACACAGTCTGTCCCAGATTCAATAACACTGGTCTAAAATAATACAAAGCGTTTATTATTTTCATTTATTCAAAATAGTCTCCTTCTGAGTCAATACAGAGCTGGAAACGTAGTATGGCGGTCGAAAAAGGTTCAATTCAAAGGGAAATTTTCATAGTTAATTCGTCAGGCAGTTGGATTTTGTTGCACGATAATGCACCATCTCACAAAGCCATCAGGGTGCGTGAATTCTTGACCAAAAAAGGCATCATTGTTATCTATAGGAGACTATTTTGAATAAACAAAAATAAAAAAATCAAAATAATAAACGCTTTGTATTTTTTTTTGATCAGTATAGGTATATATATCAAATATTTATAAGCTATTCAAGAAAATAATTTTTTATCCCTACAATTTTTGCCTTGTGAATTTTTTAATGTCAGTAAATAAGTGTTGTTTAAGGGGCTACGGGAGCGAAGTGATTACGCATGTTTTTCCCGCTAAGATAGCGTTGTGTGTCATAAAAAGTATGCCCAAATATCAAGTAATTCAAAAATTTGCCAAGAGATGTCAAAATGGTAGCTAATAATATTTAATGCATTTGGTTTTTTTTTTTTTTTTATAAACATTCACACTCACACTCACACAGTCTTTTCGGCAATTCAGGCCATATAAGACATTTACGATAACCGTTATTGATTTAATATACATATTTGGGGTCGAGGCATTCTTATTTAAGCCATTTGGTATCCAATTGGCTTAAATAAAATCATCGGACTGCCTGGGTCCGAACCCTCGACGTTTGGTATATGAGGTTAGCACGCTAACCTCTACACCAAGCCCCGAGGGCCCAAAAATGCATTTGGTTGATTTTTATTGATCTTTTAATAATAAATACTTTATAAATGTTATTAAATATTATGTATCTTTTATAAAAGCATAAAAATATATAAATATAGGCCAGATATAGGCCATTAGGGGATCAACTGTTAGACTAGCCTGCCATCTATTGCAAGAATGCTGAACTAATTTGACAGATGAATTTTAAATAAATCATCTAAGCTTATTTTAAAAATTTCTTAATTAATATGTGATTAATAATAATAATAAATTAATTTTTTAAATTTAAAAAAAATTAAAGATTATTGGGACAGATTGTTTTTTTTTGTATTTGCTTGATAACAAAAAAATTAATTACGATAATTTTTTAATAAGTCATTAAAAAAATTATAGCTCGATGTCCCAATAATATTTTATGAATATTGATACATGTATCAATACAGTGAATAGACATTAGTACTATCCAAATGTTATGCTTATTAGCAAAACCAATTTTTTTGATGTTCCTGACCCTGTACATCGGAGATAAAGCTTCTCGCTTTATTATATATTTATTGATTTAAATTATATTGGCTACCAATTTATTTAATATTTAAATAAATATGGAAAACTTTAGATATAAATAGATAGAGGATCTCTCCCAGTATTTTAATTGAAATCTTGCCTCTTGATAGATTTTTGATTACCAAATCAAATTCGATACTTATTTTTAAATTTGCACTTTAATCGAGGCTTACAATGTTAGTTTCTATGTTTTTATTTTTTACTAAAACCTTACAATAAACATGACAAATTTAACATTTTAAAACTTTATTATCTTTATTTTGGAAATAAATTATTTATATTAAAATTATTATTCTTTAATAGCCTAACTATCAAACGAACAAAGTTCATTTAACAAGAATAAAAATAAATTAATAAGAGAAAAGTTTAAATTATATAATATACGTATTTTGTTGCTTGATAAGATACTTTTTTTTTCATAATTTACTGTATATGAATGGTGAATTGACATAAATGAAATGAGTGTCCTGGAGTGAAATTAATTTTATTTGCGCCCTCGGGGCTTGGTGTAGAGGTTAGCGTGCTAACCTCGTATACCAAACGTCGCACAGTGGGCTGAAATCGAAAAAAAGCGGCCATAATTATCTTTTTTTGGGCGGATTTTTACAAAATTAAAACTATACATACATAATCATATGTTCTTCTATACCCTTCAATATTTTCATATTTTACCAAAAGGGGTTGAAATTACCCCTTGACAAAGTTGAAAAAAAATTATGATGTGTGAAATATAAAGAAAAACATATGTCGAAAAATCAAAAAAAATATGCGTTTTACAAAAATGACATTTATTTTTACAAAAAACATACACGGGGTGAACTACCCCTTACTGAAGGAAGCAAAAAAATATTTTTTTTTTGGTAATTACAAGCAATATGTCTTTATATACATTTTAATGGATACTGATTCCAAAGATGTCATCTTTTTTTACTAAAAACATACATGGGGTGAACTACCCCTTACTCAAGGTGTTAAAAAAAATTTTGCTTAGATAATTACAAGCAATATGTCTTTATATACATTTTAAAGGTCACTCGTTACGAAAATGTCATTTATTTTTACAAAATATATAGATGGGGTGAACTACCCCTTACTGAAGGAAGCAAAAAATATTTTTTTTTTTTGTAATTACAAGCAATATGTCTTTATATACATTTTAATGGATACTGATTCCAAAGATGTCATCTATTTTAAAAAAAACATGCATGGGGTGAACTACCCCTTACTCAAAGGGTCAAAAAAATTTTTTTTGATATAAGCTTATATAAGCAATACGTCTTTATATACATTTTAATGGATTGCTGACTACAAAGATGACTATTTTCTCTTCCCTCAACATTGGGGGAGGGGGGAGGGGGCTCGAGCCCCTTGGGCCCCTTGGAGTCGGCTTCTATGTCACTGTCATTATACTTAAATAAAAATTATTTGCTAAAAAATAAATTACTATATTCTAGCCACTAACTTCTGTTTTATGTTCCTGTTTACCACTGTCTCTCGCTGAATGGCCAGAGACAGAGGAAGTGGAGTCAGTGAGGGAAATTTAAAACTTTAAAATTTTGCGCCGAAGGCGAGCAATTGCAAAATTTCCAAACAGTGAGCAAAAATAAATGTGATGCATTTGCTCGCTGAAGGCATGTAAGGGGGTCCAGGGGGGCTTTATCACTTGTATACAAAAATAATATAGTTATTTCAATAATATTAATAAGAATATGAACAAGAAAAAATGAAATTTTCAAATATTGAATATTCCCTTTTAATAGATTATTTTTCAAAAGATTACAAAATTTGAGGCCCCCCTTCAAATTTTATGGTCAATCTAATAATAGCCTGATTTTATTTTGTCCGTCAGCCCTTTGTCACGTTTCAATATTATCTGTAAAGCAGAGAGAAGTTCATATGGTTTGAGGGAAATCATTTGTTTTTCTGCCGATTTAATTATAAAAAAATTAATAAAAATTTTTCGGGCAAAATCGGGCAAAAAGTTTCGATGCAATTATGTTCTACATGTATTCTAGTTTCAGAATCTATTGAGTTTGTTAGAAGGCAAGAGGATGCCCATATACTTTTTTGAAATTGAAAAAAATTTATATTGCTTTTTTTTACTTACAAAAAAAATTTATTTAAAAATAAATAACTGTAATACAAGAAAAACAAAAATATATTTAGAAAGAAGATTAATTTATCCATGATTCAAAAAAAAAATTCATTAAAATTGGATTAATATTAATACATTAAAAAAATTTCTGAATATCGACTTAAAACGCAAAGAAAAGTTAGTAAGTTTTCTTGCCCACTTTGGCGCTCTATAACTCGGGTTTGGGTTGGGTAAAAAAAAAATGAATTATTGTCCTGAGGTCCACATATAGTCTATTATTAGTGTGCAAAACGTTGTTTTTATATTTTGAAGTTCATTTTTTCGAATTATGGCCGCTTTTTTCCTATTTCAGCCCACTGTGCGACGTCTAAACGTACTTTAAAAAAAACAAAACTAGACTATTATAAGGAATTTTTTCAATGCGGTTTTTTTAAATGAATTAAATTCATAAGAGATTATTGGGACATCGAGCTATAATTTTTTTTAATGACTTATTAAAAAATTATCGTAATTAATTTTTTTGTTATCAAGCAAATACAAAAAAACAATCAGTCCCAATAATCTTTAATTTTTTTAAATTTAAAAATGAATTTATCGTTATTATTAATCACATATTAATTAAGAAATTTTTAAAATAAGCTTAATGATTTATTTAAAAACCAACTTTCAAATTAGTTCAGCATTCTTGCAATAGATGGCAGGCTAGTCTAACAGGCGATATAGTATTAGCCTATATCTGGCCTATGTTTATATATTTTTATGCTTTTATAAAAGATACATAATATATAATAACATTTATAAGTTTAAAAGAAAGGGGGGGGGGGGAAAAGGGATTTTAAAAAAAAAAAAAAAGCATTTATTGTTAAAAGATCAATGAAAATCAACCAAATGCATTAAATATTATTAAAAGTTATTTAGAATAGAAGCAAGCAATCAAATAACAATTTTATATTTAAATTTACAAATGATTCCATATTTTTTTTTTTTAATTCTTTCTCTGGAGGTCACTTGATTCGTATTACGTATAAATAGAGCTCAGCTCAGGAGATTGTATGTGTGTGTGGGGGTGGAGGATTCGATTGGCTTTATCGGAGGCCAGGTCAGGCCTTGCTTGAAGGGTAGGCATGACGTCACAGGTAATTGATTAGGTTCAGCAGGGGGGAGGCACGAACACACAAATACAAACCCATCAAACTCTTCTACTTGCACTGTCTGTCACTGTGACAAATCTCAGAGATATCAGCAAATAAATAAAAAAAAAATTCTTTATTTTCTTTATATTCTCTTAGCTGGGGGCACCATACTATATCAAGACATGGATTCCAAGTAAGCCAGAATTTCAAGTTAAAGATGTATCAATACTAATATGAAAATATATTGTAATGAACCAATATTTAATAGTATCATTTTTCCTATTAACGCTCTGTGCATGCGAATATGTGTCGCTGAAATTAAAATTTTCATTTACTAGCCGCGTCGCCCGCCTTCGGCTTACAATCCAGTGCCTGCTTGAGGATTTGTTTACATTCATGGAATACACAAATGAAAAGAATACATATACTGTATATTTTCTCTATGGGAGAAATTGTAACTTTAAGAATTAATAACTCAAAAAGTTATAGGAATTTCGGGATGAAAATAATTTTCCTGTAATCCCTAGAAGGTCCTCTTTAAGCATATAAAATTTCATTTTAAAATTCCAACTGGAAGTGGCCTATTTAGGCCTATTTAGAGCGTGACAGACGGACAGACAGTGAAGAGACTGACATGCAAAGAGCAGAACTACTGCCAGTCCCAGCTAGGGCAGCTCGTGGTCGCCATCCACGTACCCACAGGTTGTGGGCCCCTGAGTTAAGAAAGTGCAAATAATAACATGTTATAATAATACTTTAGCTCTGAAGAAGGTCGAAACGTCAGTCAACAACACAATAAAAGAAATATTTTTTTTTTTTTTTACTCCAAATTACAAATATTTCCAGTCATAAAGACATAGCTCACAATTTGGAATAAAGTAGAAAGCACTAAACTTAAATCATTAAGCCAGGGAAAGGTTTTTTTTTTTTAAAGTTAATTTAATTTTTCAATTAAAAAATAACGCACTTAAATAAAAAACATTTTTTTTTTCCCTAGCTTATCCAGCCATTTCTGTTTTTAATTTTAATCTATAGTTAAATGCCTGAAAACAACAACAAAATGGATAATTAATGTAATTTCAATTTGGAAATAAATCTCTTCCCAGGCGGAGGATTAACGAACGACGAGAAACCGCAAAACGAAATTACGCTAATAATCTTTTATCCAATAATTCTCTTTTTATATTTATCTAAATACTATTTATAATATGACCCCGTTTTTTTTTATTTGTTTTTTTTTTTTTTATTTTATTCACTTGGTATAAATAATAATAAAAGGGAAAATGCAGCGAGATAATAAATTCCTATTATGATTGGGAAATTTATTATTTTCCAATAACCCAAAAGAAATAGAGAGAGCAAGTGTAGAGGATTTATTTTTATTTTTTGATCAAGACTTCATTTCGATTTAAATGTTTCCAGATTTTAAATATTATTATTTTAGATGTTTTCGATGATTTGCAGTGCCGAATTCCTCTAATCAAAAAAATTATTTGAATTCCATCACTTGCAAGCTAATATTATTCTTCTTCTATATAGATTAGCGGAGTGTACGGAACTTCTTTCTCTCTGTTTGACCAACTTCTCGTTGGAATTTTGAAACGAAACTTTGCAGTCTTATAAATGACGTTATTTAGAGTCCAGGAAAAAATACTCGGGACCCCAAATTCTCAAAAGGGAGGTGAAAAAAAAATTTTAGAAAATTAATTGGACAATGTTATGCACGAAGGAACCAAGCTCCATTAACCTAAATCTGGAGAAAAGGGGTATTTCATTTACCATTAACTTTTTCTTGTTTTATACAAAAAAAAAACGTGCAGTAGATCATCTTTATCTCAATTTCGATCGTAATGGCGCTTGATTCCTTTATGCATAACATCGTCCAATTCATCTATTGAAAAGAATCGAGTTTTGTCTTGCCTTATGACAAATTAAAGCCAATTAAAATTAGGCTAATTAAAATAATTAAATCTTTCAAATGAAAAATAATAAAAATTGTCATTTTAATTAAATTTTTTTTTTTTTTTTTTTCTTTAGAAGATATCGGGGATGAGGCTCGGATTGGATAACGACAGACAGACACCCCGGCTATAAAACCAGGTATATACTGTATGAGTGTTTTTTAATAAGGCAGGTATGCTTTCGAAGCTCCCTGGATAGACACGAGGCGGGTGGTTATACCATACAGTATATGTAGGAGAGACCAGGGCATAGCCGTCCCCCGGGGCGACACAATCACACTTAATTTTTCCTTGATTAGTGGTACCATCAGGTGGAGATTTTTCAAACTAAGTCTTCATTTGAAGCTAAATCTTAGAGGGATTGTTATGCCCTGGTCTCCCCTATATACCTATGATTCGTAAATGTCCTTGTGTGTCACTTTCTAAATGGGCAACCTCCAATGAATTTCAGAAACCAAATTTTATATCCTTAAATAGGACCTCTAGGGATTACAGGAAAATTATTTTCGTCCCGAAATTCCTATAACTTTTTGAGTTATTAATTGCTGAAGTTAAGATTTCTCCCATAGGAAATGTATGAAAAATGTCAGAAATAAAAAGAAATTTATGTATTCTTTGGTAATAGGCCTATTAGGGAAGGTTAATGAAATTTTTTTTTTTATTAATGATTAATAATTTAAAATTAAAACATTATATTCCCTCTTACTAATAATATATTTAATATTAGTATATATTCACTTTTTATTTATTCATTTGTTTTTAATCCTTTTCGGCTATTGAGGTCATTTAGAGGTTTAATTTATTTATATAAATATTTTGGAAGACAAATGACCGATGGCTACTGGAGACGTTCCACACGCTGACGTTCATCGGTCGCTAATCCGAGCGCAACGATTGTGGGGACTGTAGCTCTTCTCTGTTACCAGGCTCTCCTTCTACTTTTATTTCTTTTAAAATGAGAAGACCTTCAATTATCATTGATTACTAACAAAAATGTGTGCAATTGCCATTTTATCCTGGGTATAAATAATTCTGTTAATATTGAATTTTATGTTTCCTTTCTATGACGTAATTAGGAGTTTAGAGAGAAAGAGTGAG
>JAKCPI010021168.1:0-24922 GCA_023213315.1 Euborellia annulipes
TATTTATCAATAACGTATATCGTCACTCTTATATGGCCTAAGTTGCCGAAAAGACTGTGTGAATGTGTGTGTGAGTGTGAGTGAGAAAAAAGTGTGAGTGTTTAAAAAAAAAAAAAAATAAATAAAAAAAGAGTTCGAAAACTGAAGTATTGAAGGCTTTTGCAGACTAGTGAATTTTTTTTTTTAATTTAAGCTCTTTTTTCGGCATTGGAGCCCATTTACCCCGTCTCTATTTCATTTGATTGGTAGTCAATTCAAATTTAATAAATTTTTGTCTCACGAGGGGGGGGGGGGCAGGGGGCATTTGCCATCCCCTCCCCCCAAGGGCTCTGATTTTTATAATAAAAATTTTATATTATTCTAAATAAAATACATCTACGAGTATAGAAATTGTTCAAAATTAAACAATTAATTTAATTAAATATCTTTTGTCTTGTCTATGCCCGTGACCCGTGGCTCAGAGAGAAGACACTTGCTTCTCGCGCCGGAGTCCCGGTTCGCTTCCCGTCCCAAGCGAGAAAAATTTATTTCATTTGATTACAAATCATTTGAAATAAATAGGGATGGGTTCTAAATGGCCTTAGTTGTCGAAAAAGATCTTAAAAAAAAAAAAATCTTTTGTCTAAATTTGACTACTTATTTGTAAGTAAATTTTAAGAAAAAAAAATGTTTGCCCCCCCAAAAAAAAAAGTTGAAATGACGCCACTGCGCACGAGATGCGATGCGAACTCTTGACCCCTAACCCAAGAGGCAGAAACTCTTGAATTTTATTTATTTTGTAATATGTGAGATTTCAAAGTCGCTCTAACTTTTTAAACTCAATTCATTTTAGTTCACATTTACTCAATTCTTGTAGCAATATTCATAAACTTAAACAATCAACAAAAGAATTTTTAAACTCTCTTTACTTTTAAACAAAGTTCTTAATTATAGAAGGTTGTAAGTGTTCAGGTGGGCCTGAGGCTCCCTCTCTCGGGTGTTGTTTTGATTCCAACCCTGCACTATCATTGGCTGTGTGTTTGTTTTGAGACGCCATTGGGTGTTAAGTCTTAAGACGTTACCCCTGAGGGTCAACAAAGCCTCTTGGCCTCTGTCTCCAAGACGTCTCATTTGCAAGCAGCACCTCACTCATCATCATCATCATCATCATCATCGTTCTTCTCTCTACCTTCGGTCCTTCTCTATTGCCTCTTGGGGCGTTTGTCCGTCGCCTTTCCCCCTTTTGGACTTTGATGATATACAGACAGAGAGAAGCGATTTGCATGCGTGACGCGTTAACGGTTCGCCTAAGGCGTCTTGCTCTCGATCCCTTCGTAAACCAACGACAAATAACAATTGAGGCTTTGAGGGGGGAAGACGCATCTTGATCTAAGATCAATGCACATGCAATTGCGTTTGTATCAAACAAGAATATATTACGATAACAGATAAATGTATGTGTATGTGGGGATGTGAATGGCATTCTATCAGATTTAAATACAATTATGATAATGAACAAATTTTAAAGTTATTCGTATTCTGGTTGTTTTATTAATACCGTAATTATAATCGTAATTAATATGTTGTATTTTTTAATTCTAATTCAACTATTTTTTGTTACAGAAATGAGTTTCGGCTTATTCATAATTCATCACCAAGGGGGATAATCAACGAAAATTTGTTGGTGAGTCAAAAGATAATTTACAAATATTATTGTATAATTAGTATAGAAATTTGAAGGAGGTATAGTATAGAAATATTTTTTAAGAATTAGATTGAAGAATTTTTAATAATTTTATATACACTGTATAATAAAATAAAATAACACTTTAATAAAATATAAAATTTTCACTTGACCTATGATTCTGGTGTCATAGGTCAGGGTTCGCATCCAATCCCAGGCGATGAATTTATTTCAAATAAATTCGATACCAATCAATTGAAATAAATAAGTAAGGGTTCTAAATGGCCTCAGATGCCAAAAAAGACCCTAAACAAATAGAAAAAATTTAAATTTACCTCAAATTATTCAAATAATTGAAAAAGAAAAAATGCATTTAAGTTTTCCCGTCGCCCTCGAGTCTTGGTGTAGCTGGGCCATTTGTAGCAAGGATCGCGGGGTCCACATGGCCTTTGATGCCGAAAAAGACCTTAATTAAAAAAAAAGTATTCGCGTCAACTTTTCCCAAATCTTTAAAATTCTCTTTGGTTTTTTGAAGGGAAGAACAAATGAATTCGTTAGCTATGTCTAAAATACACCACAAAATTTTGGAATATATGGGATTATACATTTTAAAGACCATTCTCAAAAATAACTTATTTATGGGTTTACATGTTATTAAAAATCATTAGAAACGATTTGTGAAAATAAAAAAGTAACATCTGTAAAGTACTAGTATTTTTTGACCAATTTAATTCAAGGCAGCTGAGTATGCGATTTCAAACTCATAGCTCTTTTGGTTCTTGAAATATTTTATTCCCACTAAAATTTTAGACCTCAAAACGTGTATTTCCATCATCTTCTTGATGATCTTGTCTTTTGACTCGATCACATTCCTTCCTTTCTATATATTATAATTACATTCGAGAAATAAAATTGCTTGATATCTTTAGGTCTCTCGTCGTACTTTTTCTCATCCCTCCATTCACACAGTCTTTTTTATTAAATATTATAATATATGGGGTTATATGTTCAAATGTTATATAAAATATCGGGTGGGGGCGGAGTAGGTATGAGGGCTACTCAAAGGGTCTCATCGTCTTAAATATAGAATATTTGATAAAATATTAAAATTCAATCTTTTCTCTTAATTTCTTAATATTTATATAGATATCCTTATACATATCATAAATATATTGTAATATGAAAACAATTGACATACGGTATTATACGATAGAACTATATATGTTCGATTCGTATGTACAATACATTTATTATTCATTAACATTCATACAAATAATAATATAGGCCTATTATTAATATTATATAATATTAAATAATTTATAAATCAAATTCACATATTAAATATTGACGATAAAGTAAAAAAAAAAGTAGTTCCAAAGAGTCAGTATCTCCGTAGGGTTCAATTTTCCATTTGTTACCATTTGAGAATTTTTCAAAGATTAAGATTTAAAGAATTTGGTGTGACCAGACGCATCATACAATTTTATAAATGACAAAGTAAATATGATTTTCTTAACGCACAATGATAATTTGGATCCCACAGAGAGCGACAAGTTATTACATATAAAAGATATTTTAAAAAATCAGGTATTACATGAATGTTAATTTAGTGTGAAGAAATAATCGCATAATATTTTGAATTTCAATAGTCATTTATTTTTTGTTTAAAAGAGAAAAAAAAATTTATTTCCCTCTCAAGAGATTCAAATGATTTAATTTACCGATTAAAATAGGAGAAAATTTGAAAATGAACGGCAGAAATAATCTCGATAGAGCCTTATTCTCTCTGTGCTTAAATGAAGATCAATGGCAAATGACTTCTTCATGCTATCCATGCATGGTTGCAAGTTGAAAGCTAAAAGTTAAAAGACCATTAGATTCTCTTTGAGAAATACCAAGGATTCGAAAACGAGAACGATCCGAGTTTTCTTTACTTTGTTAAACTAAGTAACAGAGGAAGAGATCTTTTAAAAGAAAATTTATTTATCTTATTCGAAAATAAATTTTATGGGATAAATAAATATCTCTATAAAATTTTTCATTTTGTACTTTCTCTTACCTCTATATACGTATATGTTAATATTATTATATAGAGAGAGAAAGTATTGGATGCATGTCAAAAATTCGATGTCGAGATTTTTATGGATATATAAGTTTTAAGGTCCCTGAATCAAAAAAATTTGTTTTCGCGACATGGTCTATCGTGTGTGTGTGTGTGTGTGTTCAATTTTAAGCATAAAGGAATTGAGCTATTAGGCTGAAATTTTATATATAAGTTAAACACCCCCTGGGAGCGTGAAAATAAGCTTTTAATCAAAATCAGCCATAGAGTACTAGTAGAGGTAAAGGTGGTAATATGAGCCCTGTAGGTATTATGAGCCCCCAATATATCTCGTCATAGAGTTCACACAATCTAATGGGGATTGATGGAAACACTGTGTTCCGTTCTTTTTTAGGCCTCGAGAGAGCTTTGGTTCAGTTGTTGATGATAGATGGTGGATAAATCAGGTGTTTGTGTTTTCTTCTACTAAAAAACTTTGAAAGGTACCTATTTAGCCCTTAATTATGATTATTATTCGATTACATTTACTCTAATAGGTTACACTATCTAATAGAGTAGGTTTTAAGCTTTGATTTAATGTAGGTGATAATTAATTTAGACAGTAACAAAGATCAAATATGCTTTGAGGAAATTCAATATGGCTATGTCGGTAATGTGAGCCTCCTTCTGTGCCTGGTATATGAGCCCCAATTTTTGATGGTCCGTCAATACCGGAGAGTCCGTTTTGGAAATGCCAGTGGGAGTTGATAATCCCGGAGATGAATATACGCCCTGTATGTTTTGTGAAGGACTTTACTCTGCTAATCATCAAGGAGAACTGTGGATACAGTGCCTGATGTGTGAAATGTGGGCGCACAATGACTGTGCTGGCACTGAAAAAGATGTTTATATTTGTGACCTTTGCAAATCATAAAATATTTTCTGTTTTCCAACTTATTTACACTAATATAGGTTTGTAATTAACAAAATACAATTTTCATAAAGGATATTTGTATTACTAACCTCTTTTTAACACTCTTTTTCATGTATTTACTCTAGGGGCTCATAATACCAGCACAGAAAATTTTTTCAACAAAACGAACTTTTTTGATTTTTTGTTATTATTTCACTTTCTGTGTATTTAATCGACTGCATACTTTTTAAATATATTCATCAATTGTTATAGTTGAAGTTCAACACAAATAATTTAGCAAAAATTTTTTAAAAAATTTATTATAACAAAAAAGAAACTAGGGGCTCATAATACCACCTTTACCTCTACTTTACTGATGTACTTTTTCAGTTTTTTTCGTTTTTCTCAAAATTCGCTCCAACTACAAACACTAAAATTGTAGATTTCTATCAACTTTTGGAGTAAATACGTCACTTGGAAATAGTACTTTACCTAATAAGTTTTTTCTGAAATTTCAAAATTTTCAATTTCTTTGTTATATTATGATAAAATACTCAATTTTAAAAAGTGGAATTTTTAATGACACCTGCATGATTTTGTTTTGATTTTTCTTTCCCAAATTTACGAAAATTGTCTTTTTCTTCTGTGATTATTTCAAAAACTATTCAGTTTTCGAAAAAATGTCAAAGAATAAAAACTTTTTAAAATTGAGTATTTTATCACAATATAACAAAGAAATGGAAAATTTCGAAATTTCAGAAAAAACTTATTAGGTAAAGTACTATTTCCAAGTGACATATTTACTCCAAAAGTTGATAGAAATCTACAATTTTAGTGTAAGGAGCATATACCAAATTTCATCGATCTAGCTGCTTTGGTTTTTAAGCAATCGTGTTCACACACACACACACACACACACCCCAAATGTAATTCCAAAAGAATATACAAGAAAGTCTCGGAGAAGTCATTTCCCATTTTTTTTATAAAAATTGTTCATATGTATCTTCTTTTATTAAATTTTATGGAGTATCAATAATTAAGAGCCTTCTAATACTCTTTGAATAAAGTGGCGGTCATATCAATAAGGATGTTATTTTTCCTTGAATAACAATTTCCCCTTGGGCTATTTCGCAAATATATCATAATATAAGTGTGTTTGAGTTTACTTTGAGGTCATCCATCAAGCAAATGCAGGCGACCCTTGATCTTGGGATAGGAGGGAGCAACACCCAGCCAACCTCTTCAACCAATACACAACCTCCTTCCTCCTCGGTCCAGGGCAATCAAATCCATGCCTGCCAGAGGTCAAAGTCAAATAGGCTGTCTGTGTGTGTTTTCTCTTAGGTGTATTCAATGTGCATTGCTTTAATGAAATGGCTTAATATAATATAATTCAGTTCGACTGGCTAAGATATATTCATGTCATATGTTTAGGTATCAAACTCTATTATTACTTTTATTCAAAACATTTTATTACTTTTTACTTTCTCTTACCTCTATATATATATATGTTAATATATATAGAGAGAAAGTATTGTTTTCATGTCAAAAATTCGATGTCGAGATTTTGATGGATATACACGTTTTGAAGTCTTCTGAATCCAAAAAAGTGGTTTTCGCGACATGGTCTGTCTGTCTGCGTTACTAAAAACTCCAATGCAACTGAAGATGGCATGATTAAAACGGCCGAAACGTTTTGCCTAAAAGGAGTTTAATTTAATAGAGGCTTCCTGACTGGCTGCTTTCCTCTTCAATCCTTTATTCAATTCTACACAGCCACTTTCTACATTAAAGTTATAGATTGTGTATTTTTTCTTAACTCAGATTTTAAAATAATCTGTTAAAAAAATATTTTTTATCAGAAAAATATATTAGTATTCTGTTGTTTATAAAAAAATTCTATTTTTTTTTTTAACAAAAATAACGAATATTGGAAAATTAATTAAAAAAATATTCTTCAATAGATTTGACTTGAACTTAATTTTCCTTTCCATAAACCGACCAACATCGGATTGCACTGTGCAATGTTTTGAAATTTTAATCTCGTCTGTCACTGGTTTTGTTAGCGACTGGATTCACGTGTCATGTCCGATTAATTCTGATGTTCAAAGCAAGAAGCGAGCGACAGGTCGTTTTGGTTGGCGTTATTGTCCACCGCCATTAAATTCATCCCGGGGGGATTGGTAAAGGGCCCAGAGGCTGCATCTGCTTCCAGTTTCCCGGAATCCACGTCCCATTATAATAGAATTATTATGAACCTGAAGGACACCCTACACTTGACAAAGAGACATTCGACATGCCAAGACCTTTTATATAAGATCTTCTGACTATAGAATAAGATGCTTTCAACGAAATCTTGTTTTTAAAGAGATAAAAAATGAATATTTAATCATGAAAATAGTAAGCGTCAGCTAGAATGGTAAATAAAAAAAAAATTTGGTGTGACGCGCAGCACACAACTTTCTCTTATCTTCTGTAATCGAAAGTTGAGTTTTGATTTTTTTGTCGACTTTGTCGACAGTAGGATACATTTGAATTCGATATGTAAAATTTATAAACAAATTTATAAAAATATTAAATTGATACTGGCGACCGTTGGCACTAGTTGAAACATATTAGGTAATATAAATTGCACTCAAGGTTATTGAAACAAATAATCTTGAGTACAATTTATATTACCTAATTATAAAAATATATTTACAATCTATCTTTTTCCTATGAAGTACAAGAGAGTAAAGTGGTCTTCATAAGATTTCAAGGGCAAAATGATAATATACATTTTATAGAGCGTCTAAAAAATAATTGATTTTTAATTTTAATCAAAATTGTTAGAACGAATTTTGAGAAAATCGAAAAACACTGAAAAAGTACATCAGAAAGTACTAGTACTTTTGAATTGATTTTGATCAAAAGTTTATTTTCACGCCTCAAGGGGGCGCGTAACTTAAATATAAAATTTCACCCACCTAGCTCAATTCCTTCATGCTTTAAATTGAACACAGACAGCAAAAACAACTTTTTTGGATTTAGGGGACCTCTAAACGTGTATATCCATCAAAATCTCGACATAGATTTTTTGAAAGGAATCCAATACTTTCTTTATATATTCATATATAGGTAAGAAAAAGTAAAAATATTTTAAAAGAAATCGGTAAACCTCATTGATTCTCTTCCCCATAATTATTTTAATTATATTGATTACCAATAAATTTAAATTTATATGGACGGATAATAATTATCGTAAATAAAAAAAGAATAAAGTCGATTCAACTAATCATCTCCCTCTTGTCGAAAAATTAAAACCTAGAACTTAGGCAACCAGTTAAAAAGGCGTTCATTATTGTTTGCCCTTCCCCAAGGCACTTTCTAATTTTTATTTTAATTTTATTTAAGCTCTTTTTTGGCATCGCAGGCCATTTAGACCCCGTCTCTATTTATTTTGGATTGCCAATTCAATTGAATTAAACTTTTATAGACGGGTTGAACCCCAGCACAAGAGGCAGGAACTCTGCTACCATTGGACAAGGCCCTTTCTAGTTTTTAAATTAATTAAACTATTTTTATTTTTTTAATAATTCACTTTTATTAAAATCTTTTTATACATTTCTATAATGCTATGCGCTTAAGGCTGCTAATCGAAGAGAGATAGTAGAGAAATTAATTAAATTTTAATTATTCATACCTCCCCAGCAACGGAATCCCTCTCGGTCATTTTCTCTCTATATATATTTGATTGACGATATCTCCTTGACTATTCGAAAATTTCTATTCATGTTTATTTTATTCTAATGATCCTGAAGGCATCATCAACATCTAGAAGATCAATAAAATCATCTCTAAATATTGTTATTTATTAAAGTGATGTTGCTTTAATCAACTACTGTCAATATAAATCAATAAATATTTATAAATTATAGATGTTGTATTAGATTAAAGCAAGGAAGAGATTACAATCAATGAATTTAAGTAATGGCTCTCGAATAAACCCACAAGAGGACAATGGGCGGACTAGGTCTTAACACAATAGGTAGACTTGTAGATCGGCTCCACCACTTAGCCAACCCCCTTAACCAAGGTGGTGGTGGAGGTCTATAGAAATTGTAGTATGATGGGATGTCAAAACTGTGATCTCATTGCAATCAACGTGTCCGTTCGCGTCAATGGAAAATGCCTGTCTCTCTAAATATAGGGGTTGGCTCTGGCTATAGAAGGCTATACCAGAGGCTAATCTTTATATATATAATGTGTATCGAGCGAACAATAGAACAGTGACTGGGCAACTCCTGCTCTATTGTCGTTGCTATTGTCGGCCTACGGTTTTGATGATGACTGATGATCAAGGCATTGCATGGAAACTTACTTTACATTATATTGATATATATATATAGCTTATAATATATATATATATATATATATAATTATCCTTCCTATCTAGTTGAAAATTGCATGCAACTTCCTTCCTTCTCTCTCGTCTTCCCCTCTTTTGGGAGATATATAATTTGGAAGTTAATCAAACTTGTTTTTTGAAATTTTTCAACTGAATTGTTTATATCAATTTACATTTATTTTTACTTAAATAAATTTTTCTTTCTTTAAATTTGTTTTGTTTGTTGTTTTTGTGTTATAAATTTGAATTGTGATTGTTACCTACGACTGGTGTCTCTAAGCAGGTCGTTAATATATTTATTTATTCTATTTACTTATATTTTTAATATTTCACGCGGTGTTAGGCTATTTACTTTAAACTCGCAAATAGAAAAAAAAAAAAATTAGGCACTCGTGAGGGTCGAACCCACGCGGTCTCATGGTTTTCGTCTGTGGGTGTTTTATTTTCATTTTGATCTATATTAGAATAATTTTTCTTTTTTTATTTTAATATTTGAATATCGTTTAGTCTTACATGGCCTGAGTTGCCAAGAAGACTGGGAGTATGTGTCTGTGAATGGGAAAAACGTGTGAGTGTTTTTTTTTTTATAATAAAAAAAAGGTTGCGAAATTTTCTCTCTAATTTTGTAAGAAAAAATCTTCCCTCATTGAATTATTTGATTGATTCAGGGACCGCGTTTTAATTATTATTGCTGAATTTTTCTAGAAGAAACTGAAAAAATCGTAGTTTTCAACTCCACCAAGGACGATAAATTTGTCAATTTTCGCTCTTGAGAAATGAGCAAATTAAAAAGTTGCATAGACATCTCTACATACAGTATATATATCTACTCAGAAGCAGATTAAATCTTTTTTGTACTTCTATGGACCTTATTTTCGGAATCGTAAAGTGGGTTAAATTTTTCACAATCATAATAGCTATATCTTTAGTGCGAGAAAGTAAAAGAGACAGGAATTTATATTTCTATAATCATTAAAGAGCCTTTACCCTTTGATAAAGCACGATATCTGAGAATCCTAAATCGATATCAATTAATTAGAGAAAATTGATTATAAATTTATATTTATTTATCAACATAATTAAATTTCTCTATTAATATAAAACATTCTCATTCAGTTATTATTTAATAACGACTTGAATATAGAGCGTTGACGTTTTCTTATTGCACTAATCTAGTCGGAACTAATTTATTCATCTAAGATGGTGGTTCCTAATACCGAGAAGTGCCTCCCTTCAGAGCACAATGCTGTTCTCAGAGGTCTTAAAAGCCTATACAAGATGGGTGAATCGCAAAGCCTGCACACATTAAGGTAAATTGTCTTCCTGGCTGGTGTCCCCAAAGTACAGTTTGTGTGACAGCTTCTGACCGTTATGGAAGCCGAGGAGGAGTTCAACTTCGAGGCAATAAGGTTCGGGTTAAGGGTTTATATCTATATCTATATCTTATGGAACAAACTTGCAACACTTGTACTTTAAGTTATGCGACCCTTTTGTTTAGGGGTGACCAGATTGTGCACGTGACGCCGCTTTTGGTTCATTAGCCGAGCCCGAAAGAAATACGACTTCACTTTACATAGTACTATACTATTTGCTGTTCCGATTAATTGTTTTCGAGGAAAAATGAAAATGCGAATTCGCTCCCTGTTTTGTAATAAACACGATACCGAAAAATATGGTACATTTTATTGTCTCGTAATTTTGAATCTAAATGTTTGATTTTGTAATAAATGAAAAAAAAAATGAATTAAGAGTGCAGATTGTGATTTTTTCCACCCTCTCACTTGACTTCAGAATAAATTAATTTAATATTACTTTGAAGGTGTAATGTCAAATTGAAATAATAAAAAGTTTAATTTTTTCAGATAACGACTTTTATAACATAAATTAGTAATGATTTTAATGAACATGAAATGTGAAAACATTAAATTATAGAGGAGGAATATAAATATAAAAAGAAAATTAAAAGGATCAATTATGGCAGGATAAAAAGAGTGCAATTCAAGTGGTACAATAAGAACCAAAAAAAAGAAATTTTCTAAATTTTTTCGGTGATGGAATTACTACTCAACTTTTAGTGAATTTTGTTTTTATATTTATTAATACTAAATGCGATATTTCACTACTTCTATAAGTTTCGATATTTTTTTGAACATTAATTTCGTTATTTTAAAAATATTGATAGCCTACTCTAATTCAGGCATTGGTATCGAAAAGTATTGCAAAATTAATCACAATTTACAAGAGCTCAAACACACTATATAAAAATTTTGTCCTTTACTTGCTATTAAATAATTACTACTCAACTTTTAGTGAATTTTGTTTTTATTTATTAATACTAGAAACTGTCACATCATAAAATTTCTTTTGACAAAAATAACTACAATTTATTAAATCTATTATTAAATTAAAGTTAGGGCAACATAGGTTCAGTTAACGGGGGCGCATCGAGGGTTCAGTCGTGGGGTCTACGGAACTTTAATCCGGCCATAATCAGTATAGTTGGAGACACTGGAAATCTTAGATGCAGTCCATTTTATTATAAAATGTGATCGATACTATAATTTTAAGTATTGATTCCAGTAAAAAAAATGTTTCATTTGATACAAGTACCGATACCTCTTCCAAAATATGCATCCCTCACCATGCTCAGAATGTACTCACTAAACCCAAATTTCATTGAGCAACAACCCTTCACTTCTCTACACCATTTAAAAATATATCCCAGCTGCCAGAGGAGTATTTAATAAAGATTCCTTGATCAAGTTTGATTTTGGTTACTTAAAAAATAATAGTAAATTAAGATAAATTTTAGTCATTTTAACTTACGAGTAATTTTTTTCTAATTTTTAAAAACGTTTTATGAAGTGTAAAATGAAAAGAACGGATAACTTAATTAACTCCAATTAGATTAATAGTCTAACTTTTACTAGAAATAAATTACCTTAGTTTCTAGAGTAATAAAAAAAAAAAAATACTTTTCACTTTCCTCATTTTAGACGACACTCTAGCTCTTATATCTTTCAGATATGTTCATTCTAGTTTAATGAATCCATAATTGCTCTGAGAACGAATTCAATTAATATTATTATAATCGAAGTTAATTAACTATTCTACGCTCTAGTATGAGTATATTATCAGCGAAAACTTTGTTATTATACCTTTAATAATTGCCAATATGAGAATCCATTAGTTTCAAAATAACTTATTAGATTCTTTATATTTATGTTTTTAACTATTAGATCATCACTATATTTGATAAAATAAATATTTAACAAAATTTGTTTTATTAAGGAATAATATTTTCAAATTGTTAGCATTTATTTTTGAAATAAGACAACAACAAATAAATATTTTCAGAAGCGTGTAGTTACGCTTCTGAAAATATTTATTTGTTGTACACAAGTACAAGAAAGTCGCCAAAAAAAAAATAAATAAAAAAATAAAAATTTGTTAATATATAATTACAAAAATTTATATAGAATTATAATATATGCAGATAGTTATAATACATAGAAATATTCCAGTTTCAGTACAATCAGAGGTGATTTAGTAGTGCCTCAAACGGCTTGAAGTTTAAATAAATCGAATTTTTACAGTTTTTTAAACTTTTTACTGATCCCTGAATGAAGAAACATATATTTACGATATTCTATAGTTCTTCAACTTTCCAAAAATAATTCATAATCTATTTAACAAAATTGTGAACAAAATACAAGTAAAGCTCTAACTTTTAAGGCATTTATCATAAAATTTTCATATAATTGTACTTAACATTGATATCTGTTTTGTTTATAATTACGTTAATGATTAACCGATTTGCACGAATGAATGATTTTTGAAACTTAAAGAACTACAGAATATCGTAAAAACAGGATTTTTGCATTTCGAGATGGTAAAAAATTTTTAAGTGTGTCCAAAGTTAAAAAAAAAAGTGAAATAATTCGATTTTTCTAAACTTTTAGCTGTTTTTTGCATCTCTAAATCACCTCAGATTGTACTGAAAATGGAATATTTCTATGTATTTTAACTATCTGCATATTTCTAAAGGATAACGCCTTAAAAAAATCTTGAAAAAATTAGCCATTTTTGAGCAAATTTTCTATTAAAACTTATTTGTATCTCTAAAACTATGCCTGATGGTATTTTTTAATCACAGTGACCACTATTCCAAAAAAAAATTTTCTTGTTAATTTAAAATTACTATTATTTATTACTCATACTAAATATCCCATCCCTTTCTTGTTACATGCATTCCCTTTAAGATTACTGAGTTAAACTTTCCTAACTCGCCTTAGCTCGTTAAGACAACTTTGATAAATCCGTTTAACTTAACATAGAGTTGCAACAATTCATTACAATGTTAAGAAACCATTTGTCTTGATCACAATTAGGCTTGAATTTCAATGCCGTATCGAATAATTATCGTATTATTGATAATAATTGTTAAACAATAATTATAACTTACTCGAATTCTGTGTTTGAGGGAATAAAATTTCACCTCTAGCCTGCTATATTATAAAGGAAGTAGGTGTTTGTTTTTTTGTTAGTCCAAACTCTTCCCATTGGACTTAAGAAATAAAATAATATGGATATATAACTTTAAATAAAAATAAAAGTTACCAAGGAATATATCGACGCAAAGTGTCTAACTCCACTTTTTTTCGAAAATCATTTTTTGTATTTTCTGTTGAACAATATCATTCTTCTTATTCCCTGAATTGGGTAAAAGCGTAATTCAAATTTTTCAGTTCGAAAAGTTCCCGCAGTGTTCAACAATGGCTCTAACAATGACAATGAAATGTTTGTTGGCTCTTCTGAAAAATAAGCAAAAATAGAGTTTGACACTTTGCTAATTAGAACATCGATATATGACACTTTTTTGTGGCTCCGTGAACCGAATCCGGAATCCCAGTCCATTTATCTAGAGAATCCAGGTTCAGTTCTCACAAAAATTGTTAAATATTCATATGACTTGTCTAGTCCGAATATTGAATATTTATATCTTATTCAAATGAATAATCACGAAAGCTATCTAATAATCTATATTATTTGCTAATGACTACCGCACTCTGAAATGAAATTGACAGAGGTCGGAGAGATGCTGCTATCAAGCGTATTTTTCACAAAAAATCAAATTCGTCATCTTAGCCTTTTTGTCACCTTAACCGACCTTCGTCTACACCTACATTTTTATTCTCCATTTAGGCTCGAAGGCAAAATTTATGTTTATACAAAACAGTTTCCCAAGCTTCTTAATCAGGACTAATTACCACTATTCTCCAGGAGGATGATGATTCTTAATAAATATTGGTTCACTATTTTTACTACTCTTTGCTGGCAGCATCACTCAAAATTTTAAGATCTCCCATGGCTATAAATTTGTGAAGTGTGATATTTATTCGATGAGTAGTCCCAGATCAGATAAAAGCAAATAAAAATTTAATAGAAGAATTAAATTCAAGTACACAAGGTTTTTTTGTTTCAATGATATATTTATTTAATATTAACTCTTTAAACATTTGACACCATATGTGTCATCTTCGGAAGCAGGGGGGTATAAGGGGGGGGGGCGAGAGGGCCCAGGCCCCCCTCCCCGAAATTTTCCAAACACATATGCATATATAGGGATATACAGTCATCAGCGTAACAAATTTTTCCACAGGATGTAAAACGTTGGTTCCTCAAAAGAAAAAATGTTCCGCAAAAAATTTCGTGTGAAAAAAAATTTAGTTTCTTAAAAAAAAAATTTTCGCAGAAAAATTTTTGAGTTCAGGCCCCCCGTAAAAAATTTCTATATACGCCCCTGTTCGGAGTGAAGTATGTAATTCACTTCCAAAGATGACACATATGGTGTCGAAATGCGTATAAAGTGTTAATATTAAATAAATATATCATCGAAACAAAAAACTCGTGTACTTGAATTTAATTCTCCTATTAAAGCATAATGTTTTAACTATAGCTAACGGTTACCAGTTTAAAAATAAATTAAATAAAAATATATTTTAGGGGCACTTTTTAGTTAAAACAAAATTGGCAGGGGGGTTTAAATTTTTCACACTCATATTACTTTCCCTCACACTTAGTCTATATACTGTATAAATAATATTTCTGATTAGAAAAAATTATTGATAGACCTAATAATAAAAATAATTTTTTGTTATACTGTAGAATTTGTTAATATTCTTTAGAAAGTGAGTAATTAAAATTGTATCCCTTTCTTCGCTTTTCCTCTCATTGATAATTGTACATTTTTTTTAAAACTTTTCCTAAACTAAGTGCAATTGATTTTTTTTTTTTTAAGACAGAGAAAACTTTGCTTAGATTGACAATTACGTTTGAAACAGATGTTTAAGATTTCTTCGAATCTCTTTCCCTTTTTTTCGTCTCCCTTCGTCCCGACCTTCATCTATCTATCTCTTCATCTCTTTTTGTATCAAATCGGATGAGAAAATTCGCGCATTGAAGACTCTAGAGAGAGGTTTTAAGGGGTGAGAAGAAAAGAGAGTTAAGAGAAAAGAGAGAGAGACAACGGGGCAAGGATTCATTAACTTTTTTGATTGTGCAATTTATTTCAAAACGATTCTTCTGTTTTGACGTTACTACAGTAAAAGGGGCATGCAGTCAAACCTCGTGTATTTTTTTATTTATTTATTATTTTTATTTTATTTTATTTTTTTTTGTTAAATCTTCCAATTTCATCTTCCACCCGTTCCCTTCAGGACCAGCCGCTGAGGATTTGAACAATAGGAAAACAAATCCAAGAGACAAAATGAGAAGAAAATTGAGCGAAGAGGAGTGTGTGTATATATGTTAGGGGGTGGATGGGGGGATGTTGAAAAAAAAAAACGAACACGCATACATCGACGAAGAGGCGTGTATTTAAGCGGGTTGTGAGAAAACAAATTCAGTATATGGTAACAAGTTGTGACCGTTGGGGGTGGAAAAACTCGTTACTACACCCCCTAAACACCCCTCCAACTTGGTTCTTCTTCTTCTTTTACAAAACGACATTTTATAAGAGGGTGGGACGCAGATTAAACTGAAATTGCAGCTGGAAAATGCACTGGATTGAAATTCGGGTTGTCTGTCTGCTAAACCTGTTTCTTAAACAACAATACGCTTAACTTCTTAAAGTTGAATTCTAATAGTATGTAGAATACAATTGACATGTAATTTAATTTTAAATTTAAAAAAAGAAACGTAATATTACGTAAATTTTAAATCAAAAACTTCAAATTGAATTTTATTCCATTTATAAAACTATCAAAAGAAATTGAAAAAAAAAAAAAAAAACAACGAAGATTTTCTAAAGCTTAATATCGAAATTTACAATCACGATGTATTTCCCTAGAAAATAGCTTTCATAATAAAAAAATAAATAATGTTTCATAAAAGTAAAAAATTTAAAAAAAAAGAATTGCATTTTTATTAATAATTAATCTTTTATTTAAATTAGCGTACGAAAAGTCCTTTAACCCGTTAAAGAGATAGATTATATTCAACCCTTGAAGGTCACTCATTTGACTAACCTATCATTACCTGAATCCATCCATTGAATTAATAGACAAACGTATTTCAATAGACAGCCCAAAATGGCAGCTAAAGAGAAGGGGGTGGTTTTAAGGAATGGAGTGCAAAAAGTATGAATGTGAGGGAGGAGGTAATTGAGCCTTGCGAGATGGCGCGGCGCCAATCACCATCCAAGGGACTTTCAAAAGCCCTTCGATGAAAGGGCTTTAGAGGGCTGGGAATGGGAGAATGGGATTTGGCATCGCCTCGGGAGCTCCATTTCACAATCACAATCAGGCAAAAACAACAAATATACTAGACAAATGTTTACGTCTAATATCTCATCGGATGCATTTTTTTTTAAATACCTTTGGTTTTTGAACAACAGGTGACATTTTATTGTTTATTTGAAAAATTTGTTTTTTAAGAGACGGAAATCTGAGCAATCTAAATTTCATTATGTAAAATACCTGCGTATCTAGGTAATTTACAGAAGAAATTCAACTATAAAATTCTGTACTCAATTTTTTTTTATTTACCAACTTTTTAATTTCTCTTACCTATTTTATGTTAAGGTGTGCGTCTCGAAAAACCGTTAGAAGACGATTCAGTACCTAGTTACTCTAGGCGGCAAGAGATGGCGTTAGTTTTTCCCATAGGGATACAAGGGATTTATTCCATTTCATTTGAAAGATTCCAGCTAATTAATTAAGGGTAAAAAATTAATTATTTTTTAACACAATGATTAAAAATTAATTAATCGAAAATCAAAAAAAGGGCTTCTATAAGTTGTAGGTATTTTAAATAGCTTTAATTTAAAAAACAATTTGAGGTCGATAGCTTCAAAATTGTGGCTGCTGGAATATCCAAAAATTAGCACCCCGAGACGCGCACCTTAATAGTTCCGGGTTGACCGAACCCGAGCCAAACCAGGTCGTTTTTTTTTTATAAAATTGGAAAAAACTACAAAAGTACATCAGTAAAGAACTAATAATCGAGGGGTGCAATTTGGTTTGCATAAAAGAAGTAGGGAAATATTTAAAATTTGAAAGAAATCTTTAAAGCGAGTTTCAAGAAAATTGGAAAAAAAGTAAAAAAGTACATCTTGTACTGGACCGACAATATATTCTCAATATAATAAAATAATGGTTGCCTTGATAACGAAATATTAACATTTTTTCTGATTATAAATTTTATTACTTTTTTAAGTAGTTCACACTAGATTTTTTAAAACTTTTTAATTGAAGCCCCCCGCTCTTCCCACCAGCCTCTTTCTTGATTGGCTAAATTTTTTCTGTAAAGTTTTTTTATTTGATTTTGATTAATTAAATCTATTCTCCGCTTTTATCTATGTAGGTATTTGTTTTTGTCAGTTTAATATTTTAATCAAAATATTTTTATATAACTTTAATATCACAACAGTTCTAAAAAAAAAAAAAAGTAAAATTGTGACTATGAATTTTCACAACTTTTTAGTGCTACCTTTCTTTTTTTTTCTCTCAAGTAATAAAAATAAATCTCCTGCGGAGATCCAACAAAAACATCTGACAATTTAAGCACTCTTTTATAATACAGAGAGGAGGTATTTTACCAGCTTTGAAACTGGGATCTTATATTTCGTAGGCGGGGAGGAAACATTGCTTCATTTTTAAATGCTTTGCTGATAAAGTTATACATTTTAACATTCAATTTAATTTAAATTTTTAATCAATATTTGAAAATTATTCCTAACATTTTTGAAAATTTTTTTTTAGCTCGGAGCCTTCAAAAAGAAATACTGCATTGATTGGGCACCATGACTGGACGAATTCACTTTTCCAACAGACGTGTAAGTGGCTATATTTTTTATCATCTTTTATTTTGTATTTTTTGCCGTATTTTTAGCGTTAACTTGAACATATATATTAACAAAAATTCTTTAAATGTTTCATTAAGTTTAAAGCGCAAACATTTAATCAAGTTAACTATTAAATGTGAGATTTAAATTTATTTAAATTGAACGGGTTTTGAGTTCTGGTAAACCAAATCAGTAAATTATTTGGTGGGGAGAAAAAATTGCGCCCCTGGTCAATAGATCACTTTTTTCTTTCTAAATATTTTTAAAGCGTCCATATGAAAAAATACTTAATCTTCATCGGGGTCAAAATGAGTTTTTGTGCTTCTGTACAGAATCGTGCTGAGCAAGACGGAATTTTTTTTTATCATTTTTTTGTTTGGAAGATATGAATTAACTTTTGGTTATGAAAACCTAGTTTTGAGAAAAATGAGTTTAAAGTTTGTTTTTTCAATTTATTGATATAAAATACATCGTTTCTGATGAATCGAATATTTTATAAGATGAAGAACTAGAGAATCGGAATCAGTAATACAAGATAAAAAAAAATTGATTTTTTTTGTACTTCCCCAATATTTGAAAATTATTCCTAACATTTTTGAAAATTTTTTTTTTAGCTCGGAGCCTTCAAAAGAAATACTGCATTGATTGGGCACCATGACTGGACGAATTCACTTTTCCAACAGACGTGTAAGTGGCTATATTTTTTATCATCTTTTATTTTGTATTTTTTGCCGTATTTTTAGCGTTAACTTGAACATATATATTAACAAAAATTCTTTAAATGTTTCATTAAGTTTAAAGCGCAAACATTTAATCAAGTTAACTATTAAATGTGAGATTTAAATTTATTTAAATTGAACGGGTTTTGAGTTCTGGTAAACCAAATCAGTAAAAAACGTCCATATGAAAAAATACTTAATCTTCATCGGGGTCAAAATGAGTTTTTGTGCTTCTGTAGAGAATCGTGCTGAGCAAGACGGAATTTTTTTTTTTATCATTTTTTTGTTTGGAAGATATGAATTAACTTTTGGTTATGAAAACCTAGTTTTGAGAAAAATGAGTTTAAAGTTTGTTTTTTCAATTTATTGATATAAAATACATCGTTTCTGATGAATCGAATATTTTATAAGATGAAGAACTAGAGAATCGGAATCAGTAATACAAGATAAAAAAAAATTGATTTTTTTTGTACTTCCCGAGTAAAAATGATTAAAAATGATCGAGGGATACACACGCCCGCAGCAGGTCTGCATAGTGAACCTTGAGAGACACAGGGATACACACGCCCACACCAGGAACACACAGGGATACACACGCCCGCACCAGGGACACAATTTTTCTTCTGGTCACTTTCGATCTACTGTGTGTGTCCCTCATAAACAAATTAGTGATGATTGTCTCTATCCATTAGAGAGAATTCAAATGCCTCTTTTGGGTTTCAGACCTTCCAGGCATGTCTAAATTATTCTACTTTTTTTTTATTCGAGAAATTTCAGAGAAAACTTTTAAAAGACAGTATTTTAAAGAAAATCTCCCTTCAAAGTAATTTGTTTTTATTTGAAAACTTGTGAAAATAACCTATTTTTACTAACATTAAACGAATCTAGTATTGATCAAATAGCCTGATAATCTCTCTAAAGAAAATAATCCTCCGTCTTTTTCTTCTTTACTTACGTGATCATATTGATATCAATGCAAGATGGGATTGAGATGACTCCCAAAGATGTTTTCAAGTCAGTCGAGATAAGAGAGCATAGGGTGAGGGAGACTTTAATGCCCAGACAGAGTTAAGTCTTATCATAATGCTCTCCTCATTCGGGGATTAAAATGTGCTCGGATTATTGCTGCTTTCGTTTGTCCTCCGACTTTTGTATATTGTCCGTATTTTAGATTTCTTTTACTTTTTTTTTTTTCAAACTCACGCGTATCCCATCTAGTCTATTTGTGCTTAAAGACCGTCATTCTTTTTAATGTTTTTTCATTTGTTGTTTGTTGTTTTGTGAGATGCTTTCTTAATTTCTTGATCTTCAAAAGCATAATCATTTTTTATATTTTAAAGAATCCCTGCATTTATATAGAAGACTACTAAATATATGAAAATGGAAACCTTTTAAAGATTATTATTTCGCTTAAAAAAAGAGATATCTTAGTAAGTAAGTGAAAAAAATACATTTTTTGTATTTATTTATTTTATGGGAGACATTAAGCCTTATCAAAATTATTGTGTGGAAAGGGAAAAAGCGAAATAACTAGTTAGATATAATCATTTAGAAAAAAAAAATACTTAATAAATTCGAAGATATTTTTAAAGTTTTCAATTAAAAATAAGAAAATCTTTTGCCTCAATAAACAGTGGCGGAATGACACAATTTGCCGTACTTAGAAAATAAATCTAATTAATATACATCACCTTACGAGATGGGTGTTAATAAAAACTCAATTGCCTTTTAAAATTTATTAAGGATCTCTCAAAGACTCTTTCTTCAGGTCCTTATAGAGAGAAATGATTAATTGACCCAGTGACGTAACTAGATTTTTTAGGCCCATCTGCAAATTCTAACTACGGGGCTCCTACTAACTTTTTTAATTTCATATTTTTTTTTTAACACTCACACACACATTCACACAGTCTTTTCGGCAACTTAGGCCATTTAAGACTGACGATAACTGTTAGGGTTTTGTGGGGGTAAAAATTATTTATAATATCTATTGGGGGTCCAGGCATTTATTTCTATTTCATATTTTAAATTATAAACGATATTTATAAACAAAAAGTTAATCAAATATATGATTTTTTTTTATAAATATAATAAATAAATAAATTTTTAAAGGAGCCCCCCCCCCTAAAGCCGGGGCCGAAAGCGTTGCTTCCAGTTGCTTCCCTGTAGTCACTCCACATTTTAAGTAGAATAAATTTATTCTTATTTCTTTTTAATGTTGAATTGTATTTTATGTGTGCCTTTCTAGTATGTATAAGGTCATGAGTAAGAGTCATTGTGACTCCGAAACGTCGACATTATAGAGCTAGGACGAAATTTTTGGGGAAAAGAAAAATATTTTTAAAGAAAATTTGAGAAAAATTTTGCTGAAGCCTTAAGTTGTAGCATGTTTATTTTAAACCATAAATTTTCTTTATTTTTAAAAATCATCTCACAAAGAAAATTATATTGCAATTAGGACTTTTGCTGGATCATATACATATAGAAGGAACCGGAGAATAAAACCAGCCGCTAGTGGAAAACGTTCGCTCGTGCTGACATTAGTCCCCAGCTTCTCTGAATTTCTAAGAAATTATTTTTAACATATTGGTTGACACGGGCCCTCCGAAAAATCATTTTTTTTGTACTGATGATGACCAGGCGTGATGCCGGTCGAAATATTTACAAATTAAATTGATGTGAGAGGCGTCCACTAGCGGCTGGTTTTATTCTCCGGTTCCTTCTATATGAAAATTATATTATTCTAAAAAAAAATTACTTCCAACTTGCTAATTAAATTTTTTTTAACATTAAAGTTTAATTTGCTCCTAGGGCTTAAATGTAATCCTCTTTTTGATTATATTTGGAAACTATATTTTCAAAATAAAAAGCATTCATTTAAAAATTCCCTGATAAACTAATCCGCTATTCCTTTAAAAGAATTTTCAATTGGAATAAAATTTTGTTGACGATCAGCATTTAACGGGATTGGCTATTACTTTTAGAAAAGCCTAACCATTTAAATTAAACGAAAATGAAAAAAAAAAGCTTTTTCCTTTTATCTAGGTTGCTGCTACCATTGATTGCTTTTTTTTTCTTTTTTTACTAAAACGATTTTCGCGAGTTGTTTTAAAGGCTTATATCCTTTGAAAGTGCGTAGTTAAGTATGTTAGTTCGTTAATTTGTACATATTATATGGCGGGTGTGGTACACCTTGCATTTTCTCAGGATTCGGAGGGGGTTCTTAGGCCCTTTGCCAGTCCGATCCCCCTAAGGGTAGAGAAATGTAGGAGGCACTAGACAATTATATCGAGACAACGGCTCGAAGCGCCAAACTTTACAACCGACTGCTTCCTACTTGCTTGCTGTTTTCCTAAACAAACGCCATTTAAATTACTTGAGGGGATTTGGGGCCATGCATTCTCTCACTCTACTTTCTCATTTACTACCCTCTCTCTACTACTACTACCTACTACTCTCTTTCGGCCTTTCTACAATGTCAGTGTTGGTGTTGGTCTCCCGACCTGACCATCGGCATTGTCCTCATGATAAGGCGAATCGGAGGAGGGTGAAAAGGTCGCCGCTTGGCTCTCTCTGATAACGGTTCAGAAAAAGAAAGAATCCCTGAATATACGCTATTACATAGAGTGCGCATCCGTGGACCAAGATCTCTTCCCCTTTTCTCTCTCATAACTTGGATTGAATGACTTATTCATTCTATTCATATTGGTCGACGGTGACCGCTAGGGACTTACAATAAATAGCAAAGAGAGAGAGACCGTTAGAAAGACTGCCATCAGTGAATTGAATCCATATATAGATTTAAAATACTCATCTTCTTTTATTTATTTTTCTAAGTATATTAATAATTTCAATCTTGAAATTAATCCTAAAGTAAATTGAAAATTTCTCAATATGTCTTTTCTATGGATTTTTTTATATATATTCTTTATTCTTGCAGTTTTGACAATCTCTAAATTTTCCTTTAAAATACAGTAGTAAAATAAAGGCCTTCTTTTGAAAAGCTCTTTTTATAATTAAATCTTTTTATAAAATTAATTTATTATTTTCTAGTAAATTTCTGTTTTATTTAATACACTTTAAAACACCATTTGCCAGCGGGCTGCGCCGCCTGGACCCCCTTGCTCACTTTCGGCGAGCAAATGCATCAAATTTATTCTTGCTCACTGTTTGCAAATTTTGCAATTGCTAGCCTATTAGCATCATACTATAATATAAAGCGCTAGACAGGCACTTCCATTTTATGTCCCTGCTTTCCAATCTCTCTCGCTGATTGGCCAGAGACAGAAAAAATTTCCCTCTCTGACTTAAAATTTTGAATTTCCCCCACTGACTCCACTTTCTCTGGCAAATCAGAGAGAGAGAGAGAGTGGTACATACAGGAGCATAAAACGGAAGTCAGTGGTTAGCGCTTTATATTATAGTATGATGATAATAGGATTTATCCCCTAAATTCGTTGTAATCATTTTATATAAATTTCTAATTTGAAAAATCCGCCCGCTTTGCATATTTATCAACTATGTAGATTAAGTAATTATATTTCGGATTATTAACACAATTAACATATAAATTTACTGTATCAAAAATTAATACCATAACGAGACGATACTAGTATAATAACCAGAAATGTTCCCATATTCCTATATGATTGGAATCATAGAGAGCCATTTTATAAAATATTAAACAGTTTAGCTTCATATATTAACCTTCTTACGCTAGTAAGAGCAAAAAGAAAAAACTAATTTTTGTTAAAGCTAGAACTGTTTATGAATAGTGAATAATAAAACAACAGAGTGTAGAAAAATATCTTTAAAATCGAAACAATTCTGTGGCTTTCTAATGATTATTATTATTATTATTATTTTTTTTAACACTAAACTGTTTAATTTTTTATTAAATGGCTCTCCAATCAAATGATTCTAACCACGGAAGAAGACCTACAGCAAGTGGTCAAAACATTGTCTGGGGTCAAATTACGTTTTGTTAAAAAACTTTTCGACTTTTAATAAACCTCTTGGCCCAAGTCCTTGTGAATCTTATGAATTTTGAGCTCTATCTATTAAAAAAAAAAAAAATTCTTTTTGATTTTTCCCTTTTGTTCAATTCTATCTAAATAATTTAGATAAAAACAACTATTTTTGTAGGTTTGGCTATTGTAAGAATTTTTTTAATCAATTTCTCTAAAATTGAACACAAAACACTAAAATAAATTTTTCTAAATAATTATCATCTGGATATGCGTTTTCTTATATAGTGCAATTATTCTATTGATCATTTTGGCTAGAGAAAGCAAAAACGAATTTTTTTTATCGCTTTATTTAAATTACAAGTATTTTGAAAACTTTATAAATATTATGATTTATTTTGTTATTTTGCAGGTGATTGCACCTGTTTGTTCCAACTTGATAAAACAAAATGATCTACATAAGAAAGCATAGTGAAATAGGCGATAAATAATTCATCAGGCATTAGGCTTGTTCGAGACAAGCCTCCTTCCTCCACTTTGGCCCTTTACCCTTAACTCACAATAGGGCTAATATTAGTAGTAGCAAAGGTTGTTTCTCGACTCGTCAATCGCTGTTCTCTTCTGGCTACCCGTAATCGTTTCAAATGAGTGACAAAACTTTTGCTCTTACATAATTAATATCACGTAGTTGAAAGAGATATGAAGCGAATTCCGTTTTGAAAATAACTTCCGCTTAAACCATGTGTTTTTTCATTAGATATTTTATTTTTACTTAAGATGAGCGTCTTAAAGTGAGGGTTATTTCGATAGCCCCAAATAGGCTACTTTGTTAAGAAATGGAGTTATATAAAGTAAAGGAATATTTATTTTTAATATTATCAGAAAT
>JAKCPI010021169.1:0-26604 GCA_023213315.1 Euborellia annulipes
TATTTTGTACTACCTATCGTCACAATATGCCTAATCACAATTTTAAAAACTTCAACGTTATCAAACATATTTTGTAAAATTATAGATAAGTAAGTAGGTAGAGGGATAAAGGATGATATCTCCCGTAGGAATCTGTCTATTGTGCATTTGTTTTTTTTACATGATAAATAAATATGGTTAGCATCGCCTATCGAAAGGAAGTCGCAATCACAGTAGGGATTCTCTCTTAATTTAATTCTAAATAAATATTGGGGACATATAACATGGCCCAGCCTTAATCTTGTTACTTGGGTTACAATTTTGCGAAATAAACTGACTTCGGTGAACCATGGTTTTAATGGAATTTTGGGCATGATGTTATGCAGGTGTGAACCCTTAAAATTTTTACTAGAATCCCAGTACTCCTGCCATTCTAAATATGCTCTTCTCTTGATCAAGTTTTTAACGTCATTTATGGGGAGTCTTAGGTTTGTGACCGTTTCTCCCTGCAGGGTTGCAAGTTGAGCTAGTCTATCGACTTTTTCATTATGCATAATATTAGAATGGCCGGGGATCCACAAGAGTGATATTATGATGCCACAAGATTTTAAGAATACTATTTGCTCAATAATTTTGAGGATAACGTATGAAATATTCTTGTTTTTGGGGAACCCTTCAATGGCCTGTATGGCACTTAATGAATCCGTGCATATTAGCAGGTTTCCGGTCGAACCTGAGCTCTTGAAAAATTTAATCCCTTCTAAAATAGCAAGGCTTTCTGCAGTAAACACAGAGCACTCAGGGGATAATTTGAATATCCCCTCATATTTTAATGCAGGACACCATATTGCAAAACCCACGCCTCCTTGATTTTTGGACCCATCAGTATATATAGATATATAGTCGGGGAAATGTCTCCCTATAAAATCTAAGTGTAAGGAATTTAAATGTGATGACAGTCTAGAATAAGGAAGTTTGGCAAGATTAATTGTGTGGAGTTGAATGTCATATTCATGACAAAAAATGGAGTATTTTGGGTATTTAATAAGGTTGAGATTTTGTAAATAGCGAAAACTCTTAACAATGTACGGAGGTTCCTTTCTTAAGTTTTCACGAATAAAATTTTTTTCTATATTATAAATAGACTCCAAAACAGGAAAATCACTCATAGAGATTTTTTTAAGGACGTAGTTGTCTATAAGAAAGCGTCTACGGATATTTAACGGCATCTCTTTTGCCTCACTTAGTAGAGCGTTTGTAGGAGATGATTTCAATGCTCCTAAAGCTTGTCGTAAACATCTATATTGAAGTATATTTAACTTATTAGCAATATAATTGGAGGCGTTATCAAACAACGCACATCCATAGTCTAAATGAGGTCTGATAAAAGAGCGGTATAGAACGAGACACGTATTTGGGTCGGCTCCCCATGAAGTGTTTGCTACAGCTTTGAGAATATTAATTTTCTTCTCACACTTCTTGATAATATAATTTGTTTGATCTTTCCAATTAAGCTTTGAGTCCAGGTAGACTCCCAAAAATTTATGAGACATAACTACCTCAATGATAATGTTATTTAGAGAGACAGATGTGGGAATTTGAACTTTATATTTTCTAGTGAAAATCATTGCTTTGGTTTTAGCAGCTTCAATCCCCAATCCACAATCCGAAAGCCATTTACACATATTAGTCAAGGAAGAAGATAATCTATTAATATTTTCCCCTATGGAATGGGATGATGTATAAATAACTAGGTCATCAGCAAACTGTAGCATTTTGACATCTGAAGTTAGAGTAGACTCGATTTCCTTGAGGTATATCATAAACAGGTAGGGAGATAGAACCAAGCCTTGTGGAAGGCCTTTTGACAATCTCCTAGTTTCGAGCTGAATATTATTATTTTTGACAATGATTTGCCTAGAACGATATAGATATATTAAATTATTGATAAGATTATTGGGAAAGTTGTACGATTTTAATCTCATTGCGAGAATTTCTAAATTAACATTGTCAAAGGCGCCCTTAATGTCTAGAAATATAGCTGTAGTAATTTCTCTTAACATAAAACTATATTGAATGTCGTTAACTAGTATAGACAAATTATCAATAGTACTCTTTCCCCTACGAAACCCGTGTTGACTCGACGAGAAAAAGTTTCTCGATTCCAGCCACCAGTCTAACCGCTGTTTCACCATGCTTTCGAAGACCTTTTCAACACAGCAAGCAAGAGTAATTGGTCTAAACGATTCTGGCAATGAATGATTTTTATTAGGTTTTGGAACCAAAACTATATTATGTGTGGTCCAAGAATCAGGAAAAACATTGTTAGATGAAAACCAATTTATGAATTCCAATAGTTGACATTTTGATGATGTGGGAAGTTCCCTTAATAATGAATAAGATATACCATCAGGTCCAGGGGCTGTGTCCTTCTTACAGTTCAAAACGTTTGACAATTCTTTAAATGTAAAAGGAACTGTTAGAAAATGTGGGGTAGACTCTTGAGGATAATAAGAAATATTTGACTCAACATAAGGTGGAGAAATTAAATCAGCAAATGGCTCCAAAATAGAGTCAGTGTTAGGACAAGTTGAGAATCCTAAATTTTTAAAAAGTTTAAGTTGTTTCCAAACTTCATTGTTAGGAGTATTTTTGTTAATACTAGAGCAGAATATTTTCCATTTTGATCTCTTTTTGTATTTTAATAATTTTTTTACCTCAGCATCTGCTTTTTTATACTCCATAAAATTTTCGAAATTGATGTGCTTAGAATATTTGACAAATTTGGATTTTCTTAGTCGTATTGCTTCAGTACAATTAGAGTCCCACCATATCGGAGATGCTCTAACTTCTTTTTTATTAATACTTCTTGGGGTAGGAGATGCCAAGTGAGCAGCGACCTTTATATTTGATACAAATTGATTATAGCTCTCAATGCTGTAATTATTTATAGGATCAGCATTAAGAAGAAGTTCATGATATTTATTCCAATTAATCTTTTTAGTATTAATTTTATTTCTGTCTATTCTAGTAATACTACTAGTATTGTATTGGAGATTTAAATTAATTTTAATAATAAGATGATCGGAGCCAGCCGACTCATCAAATACAGACCAGGACACTGAAGGAGCGATTGAAGGAGTACAAAGAGTTAGGTCGATTGGAGATCTCCTTCTAATGGGATGTGGTATCATCGTTTGGCTGCCATCATTAAGATAAGATAAGATAAGATAAGATAAGATTTTTATTATGGGCCAGAGCTGTTTAGCTCCATTAGCCCTTGTAAGATATTTTACAAAACTTGAAGATAAAGCATTGTTGCTCAGCTTTAGTATAAATAGTACAATTCTTTGCAATTTTGTCTTAATCAGGTACATGTGCTTAAATACAACTTATTTTTATTTCATTCACATCAAGTGTCTATGGAAAATTTTTCCTTTCTTTTTTTTTTATTTTGTATCTTTCCAACAAAGTCGTATGAGAAAAACAACAAACCGCCCCGAGTCAAGCCGCCAGCGAACCCTGCGCCGCGCAGACCCGCGCCATACGGTCACCCAGAGCCCCCCGCAGATGCCATATGTATAAAAATAAAAATAACGATCAAAAATAGTTGTGCCAAATCACGGCCGGGCGGTCAGGCCCGCCCTCGCCCTGGTTGCAAAAGACTCCAGTGTTGTGGCCCCCCTCGCCCCACCCGAAAGCGCGTTCCATCGAGATACTGCCATCACTTGGAAAGATCCTCCGTAGAGGACCGTCCTATGCATGGGAACTGATAGGAGGTTCTGTCTAAACTTAGAGCCCAGGAAATCAAAATATCCCCTCAGGTATTCAGGACAGTCCCCCCTAATAATCTTCCAGACGAGTTTGAGGCAAGCAAGCTCCCTGGCCTCCTCCACTCTCAACCAGCCCAGCTCCCGGTACAGAGCAGAGACATGAGCGTCTCTTCTTAGTTGAAAGATGTACCTGAGTGCATAATTCTGCGATCTCTGCAGTTTAATCGACTGGACGCAGCTCAGGTCCGATTAAGTATTATCAAAGAACTAGAGTCGATATTATCTATCAAATTTCTACCACCATTATCCTCATAGGAGCACCCCCAGGCAGGGGAATGTGAATTAAAGTCACCCCCTATGATATAATTTTTACCAATTTGCTTAGTAAGAAACTGCCAATTGGCATGTGTAATAATGGTTTGGGGGGAGCATAAGCAGAAATGAAATTGATATGAGAATGGTTAGGCATTGTAACCTCAATAGCTATCACTTCAAAATTAATATGAGAAGTATTTAAGTTTATTTTTTTATGTGAAAAGGAATTTTTTACCATTATAGCGACGCCACCATAACCATCCGGACGATCATGTCTATATATTGAAAAGCCCGACCCTGAAAAGAAATCTTGAGGCCTTAGCCATGTTTCACAAAGAAGAACAATATCTATATCATATTTTTTAATTATATATTCAAGTGTTTCCCTATTTGCTTTAATGGATCTTGCATTCCATTGTATAATCCTAACATTTTGTTTTACATTATTATTGTAAGACATTTATAAAAAGTTATTATATGGTATATGGAGAAATTATTTGGGAAGTGAAAGAATATTTAAATATTTGTATAATCTATATATGAAAATATTATTTTTATTATAAATCTTAGTTATAAAATTAAAATGTAGTTTGATTTAAAAGGAGATAAATTATATTAATAGATAATTATATATTTTAGAATTGCATTTAAAATTTTTAAACATTATTAATTTATAAATTAAAGTAGAGGAAATTAAACACTTTCAGTGTCAGTTAAATCTTTCGGGCTTGTAAACTTTAAGGTGGGAATATATTCATTACTATTATCCTCATTCAAATCAAGTATCATATTTTCTGAGCTTTGAGAGTTAATTTTTTCATCTTTGGATAAATTTTGATACTCTGGTGGGTAAGGGTTGGTAGGGAGGGGCGAAGTACCAAGGTTTAATTGGCTCTTTGGTAGAATGTAATTTGGTTGTGGTTTAGGTGTTGGATCTTTCCTTTCCCTTGTAAATCTAACCTTAAGGTGCTTTCTCTCATTAATGTTTTTTTTATCATTTTTATTTTCTGAAAATGACCTTTTTTTATAATTATTTGTTGAATTATTGTCCTGCAAAACATTGAATGAATTGCTAATAGAAGGAAAATTATTAAAATCATAGGTAGGGGGAGGGGGAGGTATAGAAGAGAATGAGGCTTCATTGGAGACCAATGCTTGTGAAAAGGGTTGATATCGTACCCTTTTAGAAGCTTCGTTATAAGAGTAATTTTTAACTATCATCAACTCTTTAATATTTTTCTGAATTTGAAATTCAGGGCATTTGGTAATATCAATGGTTGAATGTTCATTGTTATTACAATGTATACATTTCACTTCATTGGAACCACATTGATTAGTTACATGTTCCACGCTGCCACATTTCCCGCACCTGGGCCGGCTACGACAAGTAGCGACCTTGTGGCCCCAGCGTAAGCATTGTAGACAAAGGTGAACCTTAGGAATATAATATTCAACAATTGACCGCACAGAATGGATTACAATATATTGTGGCAGTTGTTGACATAGGAAAGTAATTTTCAATGTTGAAGAGGGGAGATATTTCAAATTTTGATTAACATCATCATTTTTCGGTTTAACTACCCGATTTAGGCGAACAACATCAACAATTTTGTACGGCGAAACGCAAATGTGTGGGTTTTTAATTTCATCTAAATCTATGTCTAAAGGAACATTTTTAACAATGCCCTGCTTGGTTGTTAAGAAAAGTGGAATGTAGGGAAAAAAATTATTTTCATTTAATACCTTTTCTTGACAAAATTCATTTGCATTTGAGCCGGTTTGAAATTCGACTCTTACTTTAAATTTATTAATTGAACTAATGCCGAGAATATAACTATTATATTTTGGCAGATTTTTAAAAATAAATTTCCCAAAATTCATTGGGTGCAAATATTGGTTGGTGAGCTTTTTGATAATTTGCTTTTGATTTTCATTAACCACTTCGGTCTCAACAAGAATTTTTTTTTCCAAAAAAACAAAATATGGGCCGCTATCTGCCATCCCATACTTATTAATGAATTCAGGGTCAGGTGGCTTACCCATGGTTAAATAAGGGAGCCCACGCCCTGCGTGGCCTCCCTAGATTAATGTTAAAGAGAATCAAGAATGAAAAAAAATAAATAAAACAAAACAACAAAAGAAAAAAAAAAAAATAGAAATGGAGAGTATATAATGTTAGTTTGAGGGCAAATGAATAGATAATTAGATTATAAATTGAAAAAATTCGATGAGACTTAGCTGCCGGAGAGAGAGAGAGAGAGCGCTCCCAGAATGCTGCCACTCACTATGAAATTTATTTTCGAACTGAATGGTTTGATTTTTTAGAAAATTAAAATAATTTAATATGTTCAAATAGTATAAAACAAAAACAAATCTACTATAAAACTTTAAAAATTTTAAATAAAATCACAATTTTAATAAAATTAAAATTTAAAAAAATTTGCTAGTGATTTTATCAAAAATTTTTTGGAAAACATTTGAAAAAAAATGAATTTTTTACTCTTATTTTTTTAATTTAGATTTTATTTTTCAAAAGTAAAAATATATCATTTTTAAAAATAAATGAAATAAAAGAAGAAATTTTGCCCCTCTCTGCCCCCCTCCCTGTAAGATGCCAGGGGGGGGGGCAATGTACCCTTGCCCCCTCCCAGTTCCGGCGCCTATGTACCTTGGCCACCGGAATTTAAATAAAAAAATGCAAAAATATCGAAACAATTCAAGTGAGTTTATTCTTTGTCTCCTCATTTACGTACTTACGTACTTTATTTATTTTTTAAAAATAATTGCTTCCGTTACGCTTTAATAAAACTTAAATTTTTAAGATGTTGATAATAGAAGTGGCTGTTCAGCAATTAGAATGATGAAGGAAGAGAGGATGTCAGCCAAAAAAAGGAGCCTCTATCGAATAAAAATCTCCAATCAGAAAACGTTTCGGGTTTAATTAGATAAAACCATCATCAGTTCTTTAGAGCTGAAATGAGCATAAATAATAATTGTAATACAACAACATAAAATATTTTTTAAATTATAAAAAACATCAGATCTTACATTATTGGCAATCTCAAGATGCACACCATTGAGATGCAGATAGAGTTGTTGTATATAAACATATACAAAATTATATAAAAAATATACAAAATTTGCATATCAGTTGTCAGATGCTCATCAGTCAACACGGCCAAGTCTCAAATGTATATAAAATTTAATTATCAAATACAGTTATTATATGATAAATACTGGGGAAGCAATGAACCCTCAGTACATTGACCCAAAATACATCTTAATAAAAACGAAAACTCACAAAAGCGTGCCTTTGACCTATTTGAAAACATATTATTTATTTGCAAATGACAATTTTATAAATTAATTTATAATATATTTTCAAATTACAAATAAAGTTATAAACAATTTTTTTTATAATATTTACATCTGGGCGTCTACATTATTTAAGATGGACAAATATACATTACTAAGGCCAATACAATCAGTCTGATAGTTTAATGCCCTATATCCATATGTTTTTATAAAACATTTTTCTGCTACCAGACGTTTATATGTGTTGTCCACCTTCATCAGAATGACTGCGTTGTCAAAGTCAAATCCATGCATAAATTCAATCGCATGAGAACTCAGAGCTGTCGATGTTTTAATATTTTTTATACTCAATTCATGTTCCCTTTTTCGCAACGAAAACATGCGAGATGTTTGCCCCACATAAACCTTAGTGGGATTGGGGCAGCCAAGGCAACGAATTAAGTATATTACGTTATGTTGTTCATGGGGAGGGACTACATCCTTATTATTATACAAAAAGGAAATATTGCCTCTGGATGATAAAGCCGTAGGAAATTATGCAGCTTGAATATTTTTTGAATTTTCTCCGACAGCCCTGGCACATAGAAAAGAGAAAAGAATGGTGAATCATTGCTAACAGACACAGAGGTGGTGGGGGGTGCTAGCCGCGCATTCTTCTTTTGATTAAAATTTTTGATTACCGAATTAATAACATGCACTGGATAAGAGTTGGACAACGCCGCCCTTCTAAAAACATCAATATTTCTCACAATATAAGACTCGTCACAAAGAGAATGAATCCGTCTTAAAAAATAATACAAGGTGTTAATTTTATATATAAATGGACATTATGAGAAATAATTGATAAATCTGCCACTGTCAGTTGGCTTGACATAAAGGTCAAATGAAAGCGAGCCACCAGGATTTTTAATGATCAAAAGGTCGAGAAACGATATTTTACTGTCCATTTCAATTTCATAGGTAAAATTCAGATCTGGATGAAAGTTGTTAAATTTGTCCAAGATCGTGTTGATTTTGTGGTACAATTGAAATAGAATCATCCACATATTGAAGGTAAACCAGTAAGTTGAGAGGCTTTACAGTAGAATAATAAAATTTTCTAATTACAATTTCAGCGGCTATTGGGCTGAGAGAGCCACCCATTGGCAAACCTTTCAATTGCAAATATATAACACCGTTGAAAGAGAAATAATTGTGATGTAGACAAAAGCCCAAGGCCTCTTTAAATCTACTCAGTCCAAAGGTGGTATAAACGCTAATGTCATCCCAATACTCATCCACGCAACGCATGAAAAGGTCCAGAGGGACGGCTGTGAACAGGGACTGGATATCAAAAGATATGAGAACGTGATCATTGGGAACGATCACATCTCTCAATATATCCTTGGCCATTCTAGAATTAGAGACCTTAAATTCGTCATCGGTGGTAATATTTTTAAGAATATCAGCCATGTATCTAGACAATTTCGCATTGCTATAATTTGAGGTTCAGAAATTCTCTAATGAGCAACGCAGCTAGTTTTTGTTTCAATTTTTATTATTAAATATAAAGTGCCAGGGCCAACGTTTCGGTCGCATATAGGACCATCATCAGGGCTAGAATACAACAGATAAAATCAAACATAGATCACAAATTCTTCTTAATTGCACATTACATAATTTATTACAGTATTATTATATAAAACATTTACCCAAGCCATTGTCAATGTATCATTCCTCGTGGTCATATTGGTCAAAGAAATTATTACCAATGCAATATACTCAATGACCAAATTAATAGAACAGTGTGTTATTATGGACTGAGATCGAGTGAATGAAAATATTTCTTTTACATACAGTTAAATAATAGATTTTTATCATTTTAGTTATTTTTAATCAGAATTAATAAATCATATTATATAATTAGAAATAAAGGAAGAAAGAAAGAAATATTTTCAATTAGCATATAAATACCCTTTTGATCAATTTAACTCAACTATTTTATAATCCAGAAATATTAATTTATTAAATTTATTAAAGGACATTTCGATATGACCGAATTGTGGAATTGAAGTCTTGCTTGAAATTAACAGTTTGATTTATAAATATAAATATATTCTCAAGAACCTCTCTCTTAAACTTATTTGATTCAAAAGCCAAAATAAAAACTAGCTGCGTTGCTCATTAGAGAATTTCTGAACCTCAAATAAACCATATCAGCTATATACCTCAACTAAATTGCTATAATTAATAGTGGAGACGACGGGGCGGTATGGATGATCAGGGGCTGTTCCTTTATGGGTTTTAATTAAGCCATAAAGTCTAGCCATGTTGGACTGTTTGGGCCTAAGCTTATTATAAACACGCTCATTGACCAGTTGTTCATTGTGGCATTTTTTAAGGAACAAGTTAATTCCATTGTCAAGTTTTTTGATCGGGTTGTTAGTGATCACCTTATATGTATCGCCATCCGCAAGTAGAGACAACATGTTCTGATTATAGGAACTTGTGGTGGTAATTACCGACATTTTTGATTTGTCCGATTGCACAAATGTGATATCAGGATTTGATTTTTTATATTTCACAGTTTTACTAATGTTCGAAATCAACTCCCGTGAGCGAGCATTACACTGATAATTTTTGGAATTATAAGTGTAATTTGTCATAACATTGGAAATATTAGATGTTAATTTATCCTGAGTAGGTGGTATAAATTTAGCATCAAAGTTCAAAACATTCATTACATAATGAGGTATTTGTTTACCAGTAAGGTTAATGACTCTAGGTTCAGATGGTTGTGATTTTTTATTGAGTTGATCTAATTTTTTTAACACACCGGGGTGAAACTTCTGATATAAATTGTTGTTTTTCTTAGTAAACCATGTTTTATATAAATGAAATTCACGATCGTCCAAGATATCACTTAAAACGCCTGATACACGGGCAACCTGTTCATTTAGGGCGTTGAGATGAGAGTACGCGTACTTGATTTCCAGATTGAGTAGAGACCTTTTGAATCTTGCCAGCACATTGAAAAAATTGTTTGAATGAGCACGTATTGAGAGATCGATGACATTTTTTAAATTATAATTTATGAAGTTGGGAGTTAAGTCATGTGATTTGCATTTATTTAAAAAATATAGTCTATTGTGGAATTTTTGTATTTTAATAATATAAGATGTTACTTGTCTAATTAGTCTTTGAAGACGAGCGCCGTATTTATGTATTAGATGTCCGAGCATGATTAATTCCTCGATGAGTTCAAAGATGTTGATAATAGAAGTGGCTGTTCAGCAATTAGAATGATGAAGGAAGAGAGGATGTCAGCCAAAAAAGGAGCCTCTATCGAATAAAAATCTCCAATCAGAAAACGTTTCGGGTTTAATTAGATAAAACCATCATCAGTTCTTTAGAGCTGAAATGAGCATAAATAATAATTGTAATACAACAACATAAAATATTTTTTAAATTATAAAAAACATCAGATCTTACATTATTGGCAATCTCAAGATGCACACCATTGAGATGCAGATAGAGTTGTTATATATAAACATATACAAAATTATATAAAAAATACAAAATTTGCATATCAGTTGTCAGATGCTCATTAGTCAACACGGCCAAGTCTCAAATGTATATAAAATTTAATTATCAAATACAGTTATTATATGATAAATACTGGGGAAGCAATGAACCCTCAGTACATTGACCCAAAATACATCTTAATAAAAACGAAATCTCACAAAAGCGTGCCTTTGACCTATTTGAAAACATATTATTTATTTGCAAATGACAATTTTATAAATTAATTTACAATATATTTTCAAATTACAAATAAAGTTATAAACAATTTTTTTATAATATTTACATCAGTCATTCTGATGAAGGTGGACAACACATATAAACGTCTGGTAGCAGAAAAATGTTTTATAAAAACATATGGACATAGGGCACTAAACTATCAGACTGATTGTATTGGCCTTAGTAATGTATATTTGTCCATCTTAAATAATGTAGACGCCCAGATGTAAATATTATAAAAAAATTGTTTATAACTTTATTTGTAATTTGATAATATATTGTAAATTAATTTATAAAATTGTCATTTGCAAATAAATAATATGTTTTCAAATAGGTCAAAGGCACGCTTTTGTGAGATTTCGTTTTTATTAAGATGTATTTTGGGTCAATGTACTGAGGGTTCATTGCTTCCCCAGTATTTATCATATAATAACTGTATTTGATAATTAAATTTTATATACATTTGAGACTTGGCCGTGTTGACTGATGAGCATCTGACAACTGATATGCAAATTTTGTATATTTTTTATATAATTTTGTATATGTTTATATATAACAACTCTATCTGCATCTCAATGGTGTGCATCTTGAGATTGCCAATAATGTAAGATCTGATGTTTTTTATAATTTAAAAAATATTTTATGTTGTTGTATTACAATTATTATTTATGCTCATTTCAGCTCTAAAGAACTGATGATGGTTTTATCTAATTAAACCCGAAACGTTTTCTGATTGGAGATTTTTATTCGATAGAGGCTCCTTTTTTTGGCTGACATCCTCTCTTCCTTCATCATTCTTAAATTTTTAATTATATTTTTAAATAATTAATTTTTGCTTTATTCAGTTTTTTTTTTTATCTCTCCTTTTTTTCATTAGCCCTCATCATAATTTTAAAATTGCTACGCCACTGCCAATATCTCGCTTAGAAAAAGGTCAGAGTTCGCTTGCCTCCTTCATTTTATATATTTTCCCTTCAATTTCATTAACGCTAAATGATTTTTTTTTACTATTAGAGTGTGAGGGAGGAATAAAATTAAAAAAAAAAAAAAAATTGATTGGAATAAAGAAAAAGTAAAACGAAAGAGAGAGAGAAAAAAAGAAAAAAATCTTTGAAAGAAGAGGAAATGAAAAAAATGTCACCACAACACATTGAACGAGTGAATTTGTAATCTCTACACGGATTTCAAAAAAACTGCATTGAGTGAGTCTAAATTATTATTACTACCGCCCTTCTGCGGTGGACCCTCGCCTTTTCTAAATTATGGTAAGGAAATTATCAATATTATTACATACATAAATGTTTTCTCTTACATTTTTACTTTCTCTTACCTCTATATATATATATATATATATTAATGGGCTATATAGAGAAAGTATTGGATTCATGTCGAAATTTTGACGGATATACACGTTTTGAGGTCCCCTGAATCCCAAAAAGTAGTTTTCGCGACATGCTCTGTCTGTGTGTGTCTGTGAACAAAATATCTCAAGAACGAAAAGAGCTTCGAGGTTGAAATTTTATATTTAAGTTAGACATCCTCCTGGGACGTGACACGAAGCTTTTAAAAAAAATCGGCCAAAGAATACTAGTACTTTATTGATGTAGTCTTTCATTTTTTTTCGATTTTCTCAAAATTCGCTCAACGATTTTTTTTTTAATTCAAACATCAATTATTTTTTAGATGCTCTTTAAAATGTATATTCTCGTTTTGCCCACAAAATTGTTTGATTCACACTTTACTCTTGTACTTCATAGGAAAGATAGGAGAAATGGTTGCCATGGTAGCAAAATATAAATATTTTCCCATACTTGTAAATTTAACCTCTTGAATTCAATTGTACCCTACTGTCGGAAACTAAATATATGTCGACACAAAAAATCTGGTGTGATAAGCACTGAACTTTCGATTACCGAAGATAAGAGAAAGTTGTGTGCTCTGCGCCAGTCACACCAGATTTTTTATTAATATTTACGATGCATATTACCAAGATATCCAATTGATTTAAATAAACTACCGAAGAGTCATTTTAATAAATTTGGAGCGGGAAGGGGAAAAATAAGGTAATTTCAAAGTTAATTCTTCTTTGGACCGGAGATTTTTTTTTTTTAATTTAAAAACTATTAGAAAATCATTAATTTCTTGCTGTGTGTTTGTTGGTTAAGGAAGTAAGGAAGGAAGCAGAGAGAAGAAGAAGGAAACATTTTGCCAAACATCAACATCTTTTGTATCAACTTTCTTTGGCTCATTTCCAAATGACATTTTTATAGTCAAAAGAAAAATTCCTTCATCTTAATGTTAGTGAATACTATTGATAAAATATCAACCTACACTCTCGGTACTTTTGTTATTATAATCAAAAAATCAGCATAAATAAAAAAAGAAACAAAAGAAGAGATAAAGCAAACAAAAGAAAAGAAGAAAATTATAGTATAATAATAAACGGATGCATTATTATCATTTTTTTTTTAATTATCTACGAGTGGAAAGGATTTATTTTTTTGATAATAAAAAATATTTTATTATTATCCTCTATAACAATGGTTTCCAAACTTTATGTTACAACGGCTCCCTTAAAAATATTTAATCATATGACGCCCCCCCTCCCTCCCCCATTTTGTAAAAATAATACAAAAACAAAAATTTTTAATGATAAAAAATATAAATTTATATTAAAGCGTAGTCGAAAAAAAAAATTCCTAGTCATATATGCAGCCAAAATTATTATGACGTTTCGGCCATCTTCAGGGCCGGAGGCGAGAATAAATGAAATTTTAATTTTGAATGAAAAATGTCAATTTTATTTTTGAAATTTTAATTTTGAATGAAAAATGTCAATTTTATTTTTGAAATTTTAATTTTGAATGAAAAATGTCAATTTTATTTTTGAAATTTTAATTTTGAATGAAAAATGTCAATTTTATTTTTGAAATTTTAATTTTGAATGAAAAATGTCAATTTTATTTTTGAAATTTTAATTTTGAATGAAAAATGTCAATTTTATTTTTGAAATTTTAATTTTGAATGAAAAATGTCAATTTTATTTTTGAAATTTTAATTTTGAATGAAAAATGTCAATTTTATTTTTGAAATTTTAATTTTGAATGAAAAATGTCAATTTTATTTTTGAAATTTTAATTTTGAATGAAAAATGTCAATTTTATTTTTGAAATTTTAATTTTGAATGAAAAATGTCAATTTTATTCTTGAAATTAAAATTTCATTTATTCTCGCCTCCGGCCCTGAAGATGGCCTAGACTAGTGGCCTAAACGTCACAATATAAGAAATAATTTTGGCTGAGTTTGGAAAATTGCTTGCTGTGGCTAATAATCGCGCCTACCCTTAGACTAGTCCGCGCCTCACTATGGAGGCGCGCCTCATAGTTTGGATAACGCTGCCCTATAAGGAGTTCTGATCTGATTTAATTATAAACAGATAGAGAAGATTAGCAGATGCTTGTTTCATTCTTCTCATTTACAAGTGTTGCTTTCATAAAGGTGCGTTTACACTGAGGAAAACCGACAGGCACACATAGAGTAGCTAATTTCTTTTTAATAAGATATATGACCTACTGGTCTTCACTAAAACCCTTAAAGGGAAGTTGCCTGAGTTGAAACAGCAAACTTTTTTTGAGATACCTCCATTGGGAGGGATCCTTTTTAAAATTAGACAAAGCTCATCGCCGCTGCAGTGATGCCGGTTGCTTCTTTTCTAGTTAACTAGCAAACCTATTCTCCAGCAATTATCGATATACAGAACACTCTTAAACTTCAAGTTAAGAATATATAATTATTATTTGAAATTCTTATCGGGATTCACGTTTATTTACCCGAGGTGCTTCCGTGCACAAAGACACACACCTCTGGCCGTAGCCATTTAGCGACGCCCTGTGAAGTAACATCATTTCCTATCTCTAACTCCTCCTGCGTTCGTTTCTAACTAGTTGAACTAATCCTTATTTCTGGAAGACTGAGAGGGAACTTCTTTACAACGTGATGTCACAGCAACTCTCTCTCCTCGTAGAGTTGCTATTGTGGTGGGATCCAATCCCCAATCCAGTGCCTGCTTGACTATTTATTTACATTAAATAAATATTTTTTTATTAGGGTTCGACCGAAACAAGATTTTCAGCCGAAACCGAATATTCGGCCTCAATCTTAGTTTCGGCCGAAACCGTAACCGAAACCGAAACTTGTATTTCCTATAAAAAATTATTATTATATAACTTTTTTTTTTCCCATGAAAATCATTTTACCTTTTTTTTAGGGAGACTAAATTTTTTTACTGCACCTTTTCCGCTTTTACAAATCATTTGACCTTTTACCGAACGCCTAGGATTTGAACAGGAATCTTCTTTATAGAAGCTGACGCCCTAGTCCGCTAGAGCAGCGAGCCCCTTAAACCTTCTAGCAATAATAAATGATGTAAATGAGTGCTTCTAGAATTTCCATCAACTCTGCAGGGTATATGGAGAGTTACTGTTAATTGTTATCCAATAACGGAGCGGAGGTGATCTAACCCCTAACACAAAAGGCATAATATTATAATAAAATTGATTCGGAAATCGAACCCAGGACCTCTGGCTAGTCTTCTCTTTAAGCCACGGTTTAAGAAAAAGTTAATGTCCGCTGCATGCGGGATATGAAGGGAGGGGAAAGGAGGAGTGAGTGAGAAATTTTAATCATAGAGAGTTGGTTCCTAATTAAACATTTACTTATGAATTGCTTTACGAGTTATTAAATTACTTTTAGAGATCAATATTTGGTTTTTCTCGTTTTCCTCTAATAAAGAGAGAGAAATCTTGGAATCTCATTTCAAAAAGACATTACAAATATTTATTTTCAAATATTAATAAAAGTTTTGTTGTAAATGTGTGGGTGGATTTATTTGAGGCCAAATTTGCTTGCCCCCGTTTATATATTTTCCGCCTAATTCATAAAAGAGCATTTAAAAAGCCTTTTAACTAATCAACTGTTAAACGATAATATGTATCTCAGCCAAAAACATCGGAGATGCAAAAAGGGGCGCCTCGCATTATTTTTACCTAGCGTCGAGGTGAAATCAAAAAAATGCGCCTCGCTTTTCTGATTTATATAAAAGCGAGGAAATATTTTCACTTAAATAAAACCCCTACAGAATTTTATTTGTTTCATATATCCTCGCTTTTATATAAATCAGAAAAGCGAGGCGCATTTTTTTGATTTCACCTCGACGCTAGGTAAAAATAATGCGAGGCGCCCCTTTTTGCATCTCCGATGTTTTTGGCTGAGATTTCACTTCTTTTTGTGAAATATTACATGAAAATATTATTTATTAATTTTTGTTTATAAAATATTAAGTTATCCCATGAATAGATCTTTTAATATGCATTCCAAACAGTAAAAAATAAATACATCGTTTGGTATCCATTCGAAACGATAAACATAGGATTTCCCTAAATTTTATAAAATTTTAGGTTTTTTATTTTTGTTATGTTGGTAGGATGTAAATACATCGTGTGGTATCTATTCGAAACGATAAACATAGGATTTCACCAAATTTTATAAAATTTTAGGTTTTTTATTTTTATTATGTTGGTAGAATGTAAATACATCGTTTGGTATCCATTCGAAACGATAAACATAGGATTTCACCAAATTTTATAAAATTTTAGGTTTTTTATTTTTTTTATGTTGGTAGAATGTAAATACATCGTTTGGTATCCATTCGAAACGATAAACATAGGATTTCACCAAATTTTATAGAATTTTAGGTTTTTTATTTTTGTTATGTTGGTAGATTGTAAATACTTCGTTTGGTATTCATTCGAAACGATAAACATAGGATTTCACCAAATTTTATAAAATTTTAGGTTTTTTATTTTTGTTATGTTGGTAGGATTTAAATACATCGTTTGGTATTCATTCAAAACGATAAACATAGAGTTTCCCTAAATTTTATAAAATTTTAGGTTTTTTATTTTTATTATGTTGGTAGAATGTAAATACATCGTTTGGTATCCATTCGAAACGATAAACATAGGATTTCACCAAATTTTATAAAATTTTAGGTTTTTTATTTTTGTTATGTTGGTAGAATGTAAATACATCGTTTGGTATCCATTCGAAACGATAAACATAGGATTTCACCAAATTTTATAGAATTTTAGGTTTTTTATTTTTGTTATGTTGGTAGCACTCCTTCTTATCACGTTAATCTATTTCTATCTGAATGGATCTATCCTAAAAAATTTTTGTTCCATTAGGGATGAAAATTACTAATATTAATAGATATGTTCCTAGATGACGTCATCAGGGAGCAAAATAGTTAGAATTGTCTTTTCGCGATGTTAAAGATAGGACAAATTTGAAATTTTGAATACCTCTCAAAAAGTCACTTTTGATCCAAAATGAAATTTTATATCAAAGGTATCGGGTTTTTGATAGTATCTATTTGTATTTTAAATTTCATCCTAATCGGTCCAGCAGGGAAACCTGTAGCTTTGTCTAAAAATTTGAAAATTGAAGAAAAGAATGAAAAAAAAAAAAAAAAAAAAAAAAAAAAAGGAAAAATAAGAGACTAACTTTTGACCTTCCGAAATCGGCAAAATCTCAACTTTGAGCCTCTGCCATTCTGTTTGGCACTGGAATTTTTTTTTAAATTCGCGCTCAAAATAATCCTTATTTATTCTAGTTTAATATAAAAAAAATTTGGCTCCAATATCTTAAAAACTTTTTTGAGATATTCGCCCAGAAAGAGAAAAGTTTCTCAAAAAATTTTTCCACGTCCCTATCTTTTATTAAGGATTTAAAATCATTCTTGATAATATAGTCTAGGGACGACTCGTCCATCTAAATGCAATGGGCCATTGGCATCTATTGGAATATCAACTAAATGGTAGTATTAAGAGTTTCTTTGCTTTCTTTTGCTTTTCACATGCTCGGCGACGAGTCGCTCCCGCGACTCTTGATTTTAGTAAAGTTTCCATTCATAAACACATTTAAACTGTAGATTAACTAATATCAAATTTAAACAAATAAAGTTTGGCAAAAATCTCCGCCATTTTGAAAAATTCGTAGCATTAATCTGACATCTGGCGGAGATTGAGAAATATATTTATATATGTCAATCTAATTTGTTTTGATCGTTTTTAATAAGATCCTTATAGAATTAATACAAATAATTGGACAAATCAACATTATTGTCATTTAAATGAATATGGAAAAATAAGAAAAATTTAATATTATGAAAAATAAGAAAAAGAAGCCAAAATTTGACTGAGGAAGAAAATGTAAATATTTTTGCCATAACCAATGCTTTTGGTTTATTTTAATCAAAAAAAAATTTATTTCAGCAATTACTTATGTCTTTAAATTAAAACAAATCTACATATGCCCTCGGGGCTTGGCGTAGAGGTTAGCGTGCTAACTTCGTATACCAAACGTCGCGGGTTCGGACCCCAGGCAATCCGATGATTTTATTTAAGCCATTTGGATAGCAAATGGCTTAAATAAGAATGCCTGGACCTCAAATAAAGATTTTGCTAAAATTCTTTCTAAATTCTCTTAAAACATTGTTTAAGGTTTTATGAATTAGGCGGAAAATGTTAAGGGGTCTCGGCATTTTAGTTAAAACATGAATTTAATTTAGATTTTAGGCTTAAAATATGCTTATGAGTTAAGATTTTGCTAAAATGCTTTTTAAATCGTTTAAATTTTAAGGTTTTATATTAGGCGGTGTGGAAATGCAGAGGGGGGACAAACCCAAACCCCAATTCCGGTTTTCCCCCATTATTTAGGGGGCTCTTCAATTCTCTACCTCTATGCGATGACCTCCTTTTTATTTTTCTACCCTTTTGCATCCATTCAAATGAAAATAAGTATACAGGGTGTTTCAGGAGGAATAAATAATTTAGGAGGTGGTAGTAAGCAGTAATAAAAGAACGTAATAATAAATTATTAATGACAAATACTAAAAAGTAAAACAATAATACTAATTCCATTTTATTAACATACAGATAATGCCTCAAAATGACAAAATAAAAACTAGTGGCATCTTCCCCGTATATATGGGGAATATACCACAATTGAATGCCTTTCTTTAGTGTATAATTTCTTAACTATTTTCATACTAAGAAGAGAATTAACTTGTCTAAATAACTAATTAAATACTGGACATAAAAGGGTATTTTTTGATGATTTCTATTTTCACTGTACTAATCGAAAAATCCTTAAGTGTGGCGTCTTCCACCGAGTTACCTTATATATATATATATATATACTAGACGCAAAGCCCCGCCTTCGGCGGGGCTTTACGTCTAGCCAGGGGGCTGCGCCCCTGGACCCCCTTGCTCGCCTTCATTGAAAATTGTGGATTTCTATAAAACATATACATATATACATACCGGTACATACAAACATTTTTCCCTTTTCATTTTTATATATATTGAGACTATTTTAACGGTTAATTATTCATGAACTTAAGATTTTTTGTGAATCATATCCTTTCCGGAACTCTCCCGGTACACAGACAAAAAATTGACGCCGATATTTTAGAATTCAAAATGTAAATAAATAAAAAAAAATCGTAAACATGGGTAAATATTTATATTTTGTTACCATGGCAACCCTTTCTCCTAATTTTTATTTTTTTCTTATTTTAACGGTTAATTACTCATTAACTTATTGTTATTTGTAAAACAAAACCTGTCCGGGATTCTCACAAACATACACAGAAAATTTCATCATAATTGGTTCAGTCGTTTAGGAGGAGTTCAGTCACATACACACGTACAGAAGAATTTTATATATAAAGATATAATATATATAATAATTTTATATAGAAACAGATAATACTTTTCGACTCATCTTATCAATATTAGATCTACTCTCGGATATATTTTCATCCGTTTTACTAATAAGTAGATCTAATTTCTTCATCAATTCATTTGTTGATACAAATTTTTCTCCTTTAACACAATCAACTTTTGAGCATGTCCATTTCAAATCAATTTGCATTAGATGGTCATAGTCTTTCTCCGTAATATTTATCCGAGCAGTATGAAACCATCTATCACAGTTTTCCTCACATTGAATACCTTTTTCGTCCTCCTCCACCTTCTTGACACAACACACGCAAACGTCGCTCATCTCGAAGATTTTTAATTATTAAAATAAATATCGTCGAATTTCTTTAAATATAACCAATGATGATCCTCAAATTTGAATTTGATCAGGAAAATTTTAATTTTCACGTGTATTAAATAAGGTTAGAATTTTATGCTTTAGGCACTGATAATAAATCAACGTTCACAGTTTTGTTTTAAGAATCTTATTAATCAATCGAATAATATAGTTATTAAGATATTTTTAAAAATATGGTTTAATCAATATATGCCAAAATAGTATTCAAAAGCAAAATAATCGAGCCAGTAATTAATTGTCATTAGAAACCACAGGCAACCGGAAACCGGAAATATTTACTTTTGTACATTACTGTTCATTACTGTATGAAAATTTAATTTTTAATTCCTTCATTATGAAGTGATTAAGAATTCTACAGATTGCAACTCCAAATAAAATATTTTATTCAAATTAATATATACAGTACTTCCTAATAATTCGAAATTAGTATTCCTATCTTTGAATTACTAAAACTAATAATGGGCCTACTTATATATATACATATACACACAAGGTCCCATATAATAAAAAAAAATTATGAGATAAGTCAAATGTAAATTTACAGGAGACAGGAGGGAGGACGGAAAAGGAAAATGAGGGGAGAGTAATTGATTAATTATTTATATTAAATTAATAATTTTTTTTGTCGTTTATTAATATAGAGAGAGAATTTCTAACAAAACATCTGATCATATCGTAGAATTGGACTAATAAAATAAAGATAATAGAAATAAAAATAATTTTGGCATTAAAAGTGATTTGTTTTAATTATATAGACTATATTTACTCGTAAATAAAAAAAAGAAAAAATATTACAATAATATACAATAAACGAAACTTATATATTGTAGTTTGTTTAAAATTTACAAATTGTTAAATAAATATAATTTTACAATACAATTATAGTACTAATTAGAATTAAGTAAAAAGAAAAGGAATATCTTCAGTATCAAGTACAATTCGTGCATTACAATTTGTCGCTGTGAGAACTGCCTTTATTACATTCAATTGAAGATGAAATGAACCAAGGCATTCAAATCTTTGTAATTTTGGACAGGACTGAACTAATGATTTGAAAAATTCTTCATTATCTAATAATTGCTCAGTATCAAGTGTGAAATTTGTTAAATTTTGCCAACTAGAAAATAAATTACTATCAATAATATTTTCAACTAATGGATATGAATCGCACTCTATTTTCAATTTTTCCACGTTTCGAAATCCTTGAAGCAAGTATTTTAAGTTTTCTTCTTGTTGCCCAACAAAAGTAAATTCTTTAATGTGATCATAATATATTATTTGATTTTGAGCGATCACATTAACATTTTCACGTAGATGAAAATATTTTAAATTTGGACATGAATTTAAAATTTTATTCATGTCTACAATTTGGCAGGAATATAAATTTAAAGATCGTATTTGGGGACCTGAAATTTCGACAAAATCATATATTTCATTTATTTCACAACAAGTTAAATTTAAAATTTTCATCTTTTTCAAATTAGAGAGACAACTAATTACTCCTCGTTGTGGCTTAACTAATTCTAATGATACCAGATTAGGTGATGAATCAGTTAATAATTTAAATTCACTCAAACTCGTCTCGTATAGAATAAGTTCCAATAAATTTAAAGATTGTAGCGAAAGAAATGAATCAGTTAAATAAATTGGAAATTTTAACAATTTTAAGTTAGGAAATTTAATTGCAAATATATTCATAATACTTGCGGTCATCTCACATATATTAGGTACTTCTACATAATCGAATCTTGTAAGATTTAAATGCTTAGGCAAATAAACTTCATCACCTGTTTGATAGTTAAAAAAATTATTATTCCCTGAAATTCGAATGTCCAATTGTCTCAATTCAGGGCAACTATTTAATATTGCTCCAAGAATTTCAAAATCGAAATCACAATCAATATTAATTTGTAAAATTTGTAAATTTTCATAATACAAAGTAAAAAATAAAATAATTTCTTCGAAAGATACCCGAGTCGAAATCGAACGCCTGGTTTGAGTCTACAAAACCTCAGAATCTAATTGTTGTCTAAGTAGACTTAACAGAATCAAACTAGGATTTGAAAGCATGGTTTCTATGGGAATTTGAAAGTCTGGTTTGGTTCTAACAAGTCTACTTATGTCCCTTTTTGACATGTTTAGACTCAGACCAGGTATTCGAAATACTAGTTTAAGTCTACCAGATCTACTATTACGACCAGCAGTACTCAATGCTGGAATCCTAGTTTAGGCCTATGAATTCTCATTTAAAATTTGTTTATATACATATATACAGAGTGACAAAAAAGTTCTGATAATTTTGTTAGATTAGCAAAGAGGTATGCTTGTTTTTTGGCAATGAGAAAAATAACTTTTAGAGTGTTTTCTTCAAATATTTCGAAGACATTTAATAGCACTTCACCGCTGATGAAGAAGTCCTATTAAATGCCATCGAAATATTTGAAGAAAACACTCTAAAAGTTATTTTTCTCATTGCCAAAAAACAAGCATACCTCTTTGCTAATTTATACAACTTGGCACTCCACATTCGAAATTTTTTACTTTCTCTTACATCTATATATGTTAATATATATAGAGAGAAAGTATTGGATTCATGTCAAAAATTCGATGTCGAGATTTTGATGGACCTTCACGTTTTGCTCTTCATTTCGCTACAATTAAATTCTTAAATAAAAGGAAAATCAAATTAATCTTTAAATAAAATAATGTTTTTTGTTTAAATATCAATTTTCTTTAATTTGAGAATAAGATAACATATATTTAAAATATTTTAAAAATTTCAAATGCTCTTTGTGTCGATTTCAATATTTCTGGAGATTCATTACTGAAATTGTTTTAAAGAAAATATGGATGTAAAAATGAGTTTCCATCTCTAAAATAAATCACATTAATTTTTATCTTGACTGTATATGTAGGCCTATACCATTAGCTATCACGTGTGGAAAAATATTTTTCTTTTCAGTAAGAACTTCATTTAGTTCTCTGAAATGTGAAAAATATATAAATTAATTTTATAAATTTATAATCTTTTTTAATTTGTCTTCTTACCTTTCAAAATGACATAAATGGCCAATGTTCCTTGTATTCATTTATTAAAATTAAAGTGGCTTCTTCAGGCCAATGTGTTTTTACAACTAAAATTTATAATGAATATAATTGAAAAAATTAAATAGAATATAAGATTACATCTATATAAAAAAAAATAAAAATAACAGCTAACCTTATCATTTTGTTTTGGCTTGTTTTTATAACGTTGACCCTTAAATAAATAAAAATAATTAATAATAATAAAGAAAATTAATGAAAAAAAATGAAAATAAAACTTAAAACTTACTTCTTTTTTATCGATAATAAATCCAAATATCCAAGGAATGAAAGAAAATGAAAGGTGGTCATCTATTAAAGCTTTGGCGCTGAGATCGCACTGTTTTTAATTTTTACCCGAGAGGATTAGAAGATTCAAACCAGTACTTCCCGAGTCAAAATCGAACGCCTGGCTTGAACCTTTTAGTCCTCAATTGAAGACTGCAAGGTTCAAGCCAGGCGTTCAAGTACTGGTTTGAACCTTCTAATTCTCCTGGCAGGTTTAATAGGCTCAAGCCAGGCTTTCAATTTTGACTCAAATACTGATTTGAACCTTCTAATTCTCCTGGTAGGTTTAGTAGGCTTTAACCAAATTTTAATCCCATCAAATAACAAAGGAATTGAGGACTAAAAGGTTCAAACCAGGCGTTCAAGTACTGGTTTGAACCTTCTAATTCTCCTGGTAGAATCAGTAGGCTTTCACAAAATTGTAAATAAATAACATCCCATCAAATAACAAGGGAATTCAGGACTAAAAGGTTCAAACCAGGCGTTCGATTTCGACTCGGGTAATTTCGAAAAAAATAGCGTCAAATTAATGAAATTTTTTGCAAATGGTTTAATTAAAGTTGTAATATTAAACAAATTAAATTGATCAACATAAATTAATAAATTCCGATTTAGTGTAACTTTAGAAAGAAAAAATTTTAACATTTGAGTAAAAGAATCTATTCTAAATTTTAAGATTATTGGAATTAATTCCATCGTTATTTCTTCTTTTAATGAAAGTGGAAGACTTGTCTGGAACACGTGTTGATAATCATTAAATGCTTCTTCACAAGTATATTTGCCGGAAAGAAAAAAATCTAAAATTGAATCCATTGTCACTTTCAAAGCCAAATTCCTTAAACTTGGACTCTGCTTAATTATAGATGTAGATGTAGAAGACATGATGATCTGATGGAAATCTAAAAATAAAAAACAAATTTAATTAATACCGTATAAATATAATAGGTTATATTTTCTTAAAACTTTAAAGATAAAATTAGGCTACAAAATTTTGTAAAAATAAAAAATGTCAATAGTCAAAATAAATAAATTTAGATGTTGTTAAATTGAAAAGAAAAATCGGCAAGTAAGAAAACAAATGCAGAACGAGATGATGTTTATTCAATCTTGTAATAGCAGCAAGTGAACCATATGGAGAGTTACAAGCCAATTGTTCAGTTACTTTTACAATTCTGCCACTAGGGGCGCTGATATTTGTTCGGTGGGACTACTCTAGTCAGTTGTCCGCTAACTTTGAATACTTTCAATTTTACTAGTAAAAAGAAAAAAAAAAAAAAATAGTTTTCTTTTCCTTATTAATAATTATTCTCCGAGATATCGATAATGACCATGACTGGATATAGCTAACAACATTTTTTTGCAAAATTATTGATTAAGAAAACAGGATGAATAAAGAAGAGCAGCTAGTATTTGTTTCATTTATTTAAGGCCCATTAAGCTGACGTTTCGGTCTCGGTCGAGACCATCCTCAGAGCTTATGGGCTGTCAATATCAGATAAATTGTAAAAGTAAATCAGAGCTTAGTAATAAGAAATAAATATAGGATTTAAAATAAGCTCTATCACTATTTTATTAAAACTCACCCAAGGTTTATCCAAGCATGGCATTTCTTTCTTTATATTATATAAGATATATACGTGATAGGTAGAAAAAAATCTGGTGTGACTGGCGCACAGCACACAACTTTCTCTTACCTTCGGTAATCGAATGTTGTGTACTGTGCTTGTCACACCAGATTTTTGTGTCGACATGTATTTAGTTTCCGACAGTACTGTACATTCGATTTTCAAGATGTAAAATTTATAAGTATGACAAAATATTTATATTTTGTTACCATGGCAACCATTTCTCCTATCTTTTCTTTGGAAAGGAAGAAGTAAAGGGGTGTCTTCAAAGGATTTAATCTCAAATAAGAGAATATACATTTTAAAGAGAATCTAAAAAATAATTGATTTTTGAATTTAAAAAAAAATCGTTGGAGCAAATTTTGAGAAAATCGAAAAAAAACTGAAAAAGTGCATCAGTAAAGTACTAGTACTCTTTGGTCGATTTTGGTCAAAAGCTTCGGGTCAGGTCCCATGGGGGTGCCTAACTTAAATATAAAATTTCAACCTCCTAACTCTTTTCGTTCTTGAGATATTTTGTTCAAAGACACACAGACAGACCATGTCGCAAAAACCACTTTTTTGGATTCAGGGGACCTCAAAAAGTGAAGATCCATCAAAATCTCGACATCGAATTTTTGACATGAATTCAATACTTTCTCTCTCTATATATATAAACATATATAGAGGTAAGAGAAAGTAATACACAGAGCTTATGGAAATTTTGAATCAATTGACTTTTTTACTTTTGAAATAATATAATGTCCATTTCCACCCCATCTAATTTCAGAAAAGAGCATTAAATCATTAATCTTCAATTTAGCCAAGCGAGAATTTCGAACTAAAAGAAGACGACGACGACGACGAAGAAGATGATGATGATGAAGAGGAAAAAAATCCTACTTTGACGTTGATTTAAATTTAAGAGAAAAAAAAAAAAGAAAACAAGAATGATGGATTTTCGATGTTGTTTGCATCTAAATGTTATGGCGGCTCAACGGGTCAAGTGTCTTGTTGTTGTTGTTGTTGTTGCGTGCAAAACGGAAACCAGCAATTCGTTCTTCTTCTTCTTCTCTACCAATCTTTCATACTGTCTTCTGGCCAATTGCCTCTTCTTTTATACAAATCAATATACGTATAAGAATACAATATAAATATATCGGCTATAAAGGAAAATTTTTATAATATCCGCGCATTTTTTTTCTTTTGATATAAATATATTGGGTAAAAGAAAGTAAAAAAGCCAATTTTCACTCTTCTATTTTCCCTGAACCGTTCACTTG
>JAKCPI010021170.1:0-16362 GCA_023213315.1 Euborellia annulipes
CACAAACAATGGGTCCTTAAATGAATTATTCATTGAAGAAAAATAAAAAAATCGGGTGTAACTGGTCGCACAGCACACAACTTAAGGTGGAATTCCGAGCAACGCGGACAGAGCGGCAGCGTCAACAATGTCACTGCAGCCGCGACAGTGTCGCGCTTTTGGCTTCCGATGTCGGCGTCAGTAAACAAACGCGACCTATTGTCCTTACCTAAAAAATGTTAATCCTATCAATATTTCATCTTCATTTTCGTTGAAGTCCGCCATTTTGTTTATTGTTTTGCTTATGATACCGCCTCCGGCAGCGGCCGATCGAGAACAACGGGGCAGTGTCACCGCCGCCAGAGCGGCAATGACGTCACGGCAGTGACCGCGGCTGCAGTGACGCTATTGACGTTGCCGCTCTGTCGCGTTGCTCGGAATTCCACCTTTACCTCGGTAAGAGAAAGTTGTGCACCAGGATTGTCGCACCAGATTTTTGTGTCGAGATATTTTAATTTCCCATAGCACCTTAGTTACACTTGCATTTCAGAAATAAAAAAAGTAAAAAAAGTCAATTGATTCAAAATTTCTATAGGCTCTGTGTATTTAAAATGTTGATTGCTTGAAATAAGGTATGGTTATTAGAGGGTCATTCCATGTCAAATCAACAAAAAAAAAATAATTTTTTCCACCAAAATCTTTTATGAAACTTGGTATGTTTGTTCTATGTATAGAGATAAGTAACAGCACCAAATTTCGATTTTTTATCTCACTTAGTTTTCGAGTTATGGCACTTTAAAGTTTTGATTTTTTCACCTTCCGCGGCTTGGAGAATGCCAAACAAAATGTGACATGGAAGAGAAAATAATTTCTCATTTATTTATTTGACCACCAATCTTGATGAAATTTTTATGGTGGGTTCTTTTAAACAATAAGGAATTAGAAAAAAATATATCACGAATCTAAGTTAATCCTAAAGTATAAAAAAAAAAATTCATATTGTTGGATTTTTTTTTTAGTTATGAAAACGCAAACATGGTTTAGCGCTAAAGCCATTATCTCCAAAAGGGAATGAGATATTCAAGAAATTTTTTTTTTCCTAATCTACATGAAATGGGCTTTAATTTAGTAAAATAAAAATTTTGTGTATTTTGTTCCCCTCTATTTCTCAAGTCCATTGCAAGTTTCAATATATAGTTTTACATGTTAAAAAGGCGTCAAGGGCAAAATGAAAATATACATTTTAAAGAGCATCTAAAAAATAGCTAAATATTTTTCGAGATCTATTATTTGAATTTGAAACCCTGCTGCCCTCTGGGCTTTGCTGCTTACAGTAGTGTGTTAGAGCAGATCCAGACATCTGTCCCCTCTACTGGTTAACCAAGCGGCGCATAAGTGGAAAATTTTTCTTTAAAGTTTTTCACGTTTTCGTTACGAGTTAGTAACTTGCGCGACTAACTGCATATAAGGGGAAGTGAGTTTTATTGGTGCAGGTCGAGGGTCCGGTGGCCTGGGGCAATGGATAGCACGCCTATGCCCGGAAAGGCGGAGATCCTGGGTTCGATTCCCGGGGGCCATGGGATGTTTGGCCTCATCAATAAAAAACACTCACATGTCTTGTTAAATATATCTAAAAAATAGTTGATTTAAGAATTTTAATAAAAATCGTTGAAGCGAATTTTGAGAAAATTGAAAAAAAACTGAAAAAGTACATAAGTAAAGTACTAGTACTTTTTGGCCGATTTTGTTCAAAAGCTTATTTTGAGTGTCCGGAAGAGTACCTAACTTAAATATAAAATTTCAACCTCCTAGCTCACTTTTTTAATGCTTTCAAATGAACACTGTGTTTTCGTCTGTATTCAATTTTATGCAGACACACACATTGTTCAATTGAAAGCATTAAAGAAGGGTGATTCTTAAAAAAATGAAGTGTTTAAAATTTCATGGTTCATCTTCTCATTCGAATCTCCCACGTGTAAAATGCTCTAAAAAAATTTGGCTGTATTTAAAAGGAATTTAGGGGTTGCTATCAGCATATAAAGTTTATAAGTTTAAGAGAAAGTAAAAATTAATATGTCAAAATAAATTTGGAAAATTGATTTTTAATCATTTTCAGAACGTTTTGAGACTAAAATTTGATTGTTTTTGCTTGAATATTTTATATACTAAGTTATTCAATCAATATCAAGGCCTAAATGTGTTTATTTAATTAAAAACAATAAATTAGGATAATTAGAAAATGAAAGAGGCAGTTAAAATTTGAAGTTGTAAAAGGCAATAAATAAACCCCCATTTTATGTGGTCGTAGTTAAATAAAAAAAATATCTATAGCTTTATAATTGATTGAAAAGACCAGTTTTGCATTTTTCCACAAATCCAACGAAAAATAAGAGAGATATAGCGAGTTTTTGAAAAGCGAATCTGCGCGAGAATAAAAGCCTAGACAAGAGTGAAGCGAGGCTCCCTGGCTGCACTCTGGGCGCCGATCGAATTAGAAAAACAAATTGATGCTCTCCCATCATTTGAAATTGCCAAATTGATTGATTTCATCTTTTTATGCTTTTATACAATTTTATTCGAAACTTTTTTTAACGATAAGAATAAAAGAATGCATATTTATCTATAAAGAATTCAATCCTTTGAGAAAAAATAAAATTTCAAAATATTTTGTCTTCAAAGAGATGCTTATTTCTAATAAATATATTAAATAATAAAATCCATCCCTTTGTGTAGATCAGTGCTTTTTTTAAAACTTTTTGAGTCGCAGCCCCTTTGGGAACCAAATAAATATCTCACGGCCCCCTCCTATTTTTTTTTTTTTTTTTTTACATTCTCTTGCCTATGTGTGTTCAATTTTAAGCATGAAGGAATTGAGCTAGGAGGGTGAAATTTTATATTTAATTTAGACACCCCCTGAGCAAGGGCGTCCGCAGGATTTTTTGCAGGGGGGGCAAGTCACTTCCAGATAAGTTAAAAAAAACGTATTTTGATATTAATAATGTTATACATCTTTTAGTATTTAAAGCTTTCTCACCGCGGCAAGGTGGATGTATACTGTGAAAGGTTTTTTTGTATTTTTTTTTTGTTTTATACATTTTTTTGTATCATTTTAATTTTCCAGGGGGGGGCAAGTGCCTGGTTGCCCCCCCCCCCTGCGGACGCCCTTGCCCCTGAGGCGTGGAAATAAGCTTTTAATCAAAATCAGCCAAAAAGTACTAGTACTTTACTGATGTAGTTTTTCAGTTTTTTTCGATTTTCTCAAAATTCGCTCTAACGATTTTTTTTTTAATTAATAAAATAATTATTTTTATGCTCTTTAAAATGTATATTCTCATTTTGGCGTTGAAATCTTCTGAATCCACTTTACTCTTGTTCTTCATAGAAAAGATAGTGGTGAAATGAAAAGGTGAAATGGTTGCCATGGTAACAGAATTTAAATCTTTTACTTTCTCTTACCTATGTATATATGTAATATATATATAGAGAGAAAGTATTGGATTCATGTCAAAAATTCGATGTCGAGATTTTGATGGATCTTCACGTTTTGAGGTCCCCTGAATCCAAAAAAGTGGTTTTCGCGACATGGTCTGTCTGTGGGTGTGTGGGTGTGTGGGTGGGTGGGTGGGTGTGTGTTTAATTTTAAGGATGAAGGAATTGAGCTACGAGGTTGAAATTTTATATTTAAGTTAAACACCCCCGGGACCGGAAAAATAAGCTTTTAATCAAAATCGGCCAAAGAGTACTAGTACTTTACTGATGTACTTTTTCAGTTTTTTTCGATTTTCTCAAAATTTGCTCCAACGATTTTTTTTAAAATTCAAAAATCAATTATTTTTTAGATGTTCTTTAAAATGTATATTCTCATTTTGCAATTGAAATCTTCTGAAGACCACTTTACTCTTGTATTTCATAGGAAAGATAGTAGAAATGGTTGCCATGGTAACAAAATATAAATATTTTCCCATACTTATAAATTTTACATCTGAATTCAAATGTTCCGTACTGTCGGGAACTAAATATATGTCGACACAAAAAATCTGGTGTGACAAGCACAAAACACAACTTTCGATTACCGAAGGTAAGAGAAAGTTGTGTGCTGTGCGCCAGTCACACCAGATTTTTTAGATTAAAATTCATATAAATCAATTATTTAGATGCCCTTTTAAAAAGTACATCAGTAATATTTTGTGAAAATTGTTTGAAGTAGGCCTACTCAAGTCATTTCATCTAAATTAAATTTTACACTTTGATATTTAACTAGCCTACAGTAATACAAGATCGAAATATCGCTTGTGTTCAAATAAATATAACGACCATGTGATGATGAAGAATTGAAAGATTTTACATCTAAATAAATATATAACTATCATTTATTTGGCAATATTCTCTGACTGCTTAATTTTTTTTTTCTCGTTCAATTTTTATAATTCTTCCTAATGTCAAAAAAAAAAAATTAACTTAAAAGCTGTTAAATTATTATTTTTAAAAAGAGAAATCATTTTTCTTAGAAAAGAGGGGAAGGGGGAGAGAGGCGCCTTTTCTCCTCATCAACAATCCGAGTAGAGTGGTGGGGGAGCCTGCCGCCCACGACCCTCCCTCCTTTGGTCAATTTAAGAGCCCTAAATAAATGATATTGGAAATGAATAAAAATTTGATAATTCAATTGTCTATAACTCGGAAACCGCGCATCCAATTCGCATCGGATTTTTTGTAATGAGTTTAGAATTTCCTAGAGAATATTCACATGGAACTAAAATTGAATAATTAAGAATATATTTTTTCTTTAATCTAACCATCCGTTCAACCAATCAAATGATAGTAAAAAGGATCATCGTTCTATATTCTCTGAAATTTTCCCTTTTATCTGTATATAAAATTTTCAGTTTTTTTTTTTTTCATTTCACTTTATTAGCAATCTCCGCACTCCCAATTTTTATTAAATAAACGAATATTATATAAATTTTAAATAAATATCTTAGGGGTAGTCCACATACACGTACACATTACGTAACGCGTTAGAGGGAGAGGCATGGGCGTAACTAGGGGGTGCCGGGGGGCATGGCCACCCAGAAGGCTCGTGCCCCCCCCCCCCAGAAAGCTCTCTGCCCCAAGAAAAATTGAGAAAATATAGGGCTTTCCAGGCTTTCCGGAGAATAGCTGGTCCCATGGTCCCCCCCAGCGAGGATGGCTGGTCCCATGCCCCCCCCCAGCCAAATTCTCTAGTTACGCCCATGAATATTTCCAAATATTTCAGAGATGTATCGGCACCCCTTCTTCAGTGAATTTTGAAATATTTGTAAATAATGCCTTGTAAACTATTTTTTCTTTCTCAAATGTTGAAACCAACTTTTATTTTAGAAAATAGGCTATATAGCGCTACGAATTTCGTTTTTCAGTATTATTGTATAATAGTATAAAATCTGTGGAATAATAACTTTGAAATCTTGTATTTAATTTAGAAAACAAATGTTTTTGACGATAACAAATGCATTTATTAATAAAATCAATCAATGGAATGTAATTATTGATATATTTTTTATTCTTCAATTATTTTTTAATAAATTAGTTTAGTTTATAGGTTTAAAATGGCCTTCGACACAAAAAGGTCGTTTTGGCCAGGTTTTAATAAATTTATTTGTATAAAAAATATGTCTAGAGAGAACAGGAGAATAGAATAGTAGAGGAGTGTGTTGGCAAAAAAAAAAAAAAAAAAATAACCTCCTCTCTGTTTTTGATCTCCGGGTATAATTCTAAAAGTCTCCACAGGATCGCAGCACTAATCAGGCTGAGATAGATATCTCTTAATTTATATGATAAATTTCCACTGATCCGGAGATCAAAAACAGAGAGGAGGTTATTTTTTTTTTTGGCGCCCGCACACTCCTTTACTATTCTATTCTCCTGTTACAAGGCCAATATAATACATATTATTTTTAATACAAGTTTATTATTAAAAAATAAAATTAAAAAGAATGAAGAATATTAATTAATAATCATTATATAAATATTAACAATTAATTAAATTTGTTATATATAGCAGGGGCGTATATAAGGGGGGGGTCGGGGGGCCCGGCCCCCCCCCCCCCCGAAATTTTCCAAAAACCTATACATATATAGGGATATACAGACATCAGCGCAACAAATTTTTCCGCAGGATGGAAAACTTTGGTTCCGCAAAAGAACAAATGTTCCGCAAAAAATTTCGTGTGAAAAAAATGAAGTTTCTTAAAAAAAAATTTTCCTCAGAAAAATTTTTTGAGTTCGGGCCCCCCCCGAAAAAAATTTCTATATACGCCCCTGATATATAGTCTTATAGTCAAAAAATATTATATTTTCTAAATTAAGTACAAATTTCAAGATCAAAATTACTCCACAGATTAATTACTACTATTATTATACTGAAAAACGAAATTCGTAGCGCCGTAATCATCTCAAAAATTTTATATATTCTATAGTAAAATTAAGTTTCAAAGAATTGAAAATCTGAAACTAAATAGGTCTATATCAAGGGCGGATACAAGGGGGGGGGGAGAGTAAAGGAGGTAAACCTTCCCCGAGATTTGAGAAAAATATTTTTTTTGGGAATTAAATTTTATTTTGAATATCGAAAATTTTAAAAATTAATACTTAAAAAATTGATTTGTAAATGGGGCATTCCACGCCAACTCGACCACTTTTGAACCCGAGCATTTTTGATTTGGCTGAAACTTTGTCATCTTTTTGTTGTACCCTATTGAAAACGTGTCTGAGAATTTTTTCAAATTTTTTGACCCAGCTAAAAAAAAGTTATAGCATTTTCAAAAAACATCGACTTTTTTTTAAATAACCGTAAAACTGACAAAAATTAACTTATCGGGACGTTTTTTTTTTTGAAATTTTTGTCTTTAAATGTACTTTTCAGAAATAAATATGACAAAATTTTACAGATTCATCTTGAACGTTTTTTTTTTGACATTTTCGAAAAAAAACAAAACAAAAATATCGGGATGAATGACACTTTTTTTTATTATTTTCATTTTTTATAAAAAACTGATTTTTTCTACAAATGCTCTGAAATTTTCAGAGGGATTATTTCGCATTCTATTTTTTTTTTTTGAATTGAAAAAAACTTTTTAATTTTTTTCAGCTTATTTATCATGACGGTGCTCTTAAATTCTTCCAGGATTGACACAAGATTCTAGAAAATTGAAGAAAAATAATAATAATAATAGTTAGAGGTGTTGATCGATTCCCGTCCCAAGCGAGAAAAATTTATTTCATTTGAATTGACTACAAATCATTTGAAATAAATAGGGTTGGGAGTCTAAATGGCCTTAGATGCCGAAAAAGACCTTAAAAAAGTACAATAAAATTAAACAATAAAACTTTATTTTTTCAATTGTTTAAATAATTTACATGTTCTTGATTTAGTAGAATTTGAATAATCTTTTACAATAAGGCTGGAGGGTAAAACTGAGGCGACTGGGAATAAGGCGAGGACAGAAGAAGAAGAAACCCATTGGGAGTTATATGTGAATTTTAATTAGGAAAATTTACATTTTATATAAAAAAAGACCAAAAATTTATAAATATGAGTATTTATTTTCGTAACAACAATAAAATTTGTCAATAAATACATAGAATTAAATATAATATAATAATAATGGCAGTTGTAGATGTATAAAAAGAATTCATATTAGAAAGTCTATTTTGTTAAAAAAATATTTTTTTTGTAAATAAATTTTTTTTATTAAATAACTTTTATAGATATTTCGACTTCTAATTAAAATATATTTAGTGAGTGGAAGCTGGAGCAAGCACATTCTAATGATTAATTATTATTTGTAAAAGGCACATTAATTATTCAAAAATACTCTAAGGCAAATCGACGAATTTAGGCGATGTTTTTATATTTGGTGAAGAGATTGTAGAGAACTCGAAGAGTTGATTTTAAATCCAAATTCACGATATCTAGAAAAAAAATCAGAATATGGAATTAAAAAATTAGATAGATTTTGCTCCATTGATCAAGATCCTTATGGGGACAAATCAGCTATAACGAAAGTGAATAGGGTGGGTCGTTTTGCCACTTTTTTTCGGAGCGAAAAGTGCCCACCCAGATGAATATTACAGATATACATTTTTATTCAAATCGGACAATATCTTCTGTGAGAATTTTAACCTCAAAGTTTTGAAACTTATTGACAATTTTGGGTTTTCGGTCGAAATTTCAAAACTTTTTTTGAACATTCCGATGTTACAATTTGAAAATTGCACTGACATAACACTATGCATCGGTGGAGTCGTTAGATCGTGAAATGTAACGCACTTCAGTGTGAGTTCGTTCCCTTTGCTGACGCCATTTTGTCACTTTTACCATTGTGAGCCACGTGTCTCGGCCGCTAGTTTAAACAGTCCTCTGATAAGCATTATTTTAATTGTTTTAAGTGTTAAAATTGTAAGGTTTTTTTTTTATAAATAATTACTCAGCGAGTAGGGCTGGACGGTAAACCGGTTTACCGGTAAAAATTTTTTACCGAAAACGCGGTAACGAACCTCTAATTCGGTAAAAACCGGTTTTTTTTCGAAAGTCGGTAAAAACCTATTTTTTCGGGCGGTAAAAAAAAAAGGTAAAATATTTTTCCGGCCGGGGAAAAATTTTGGTTCCGCGAAAAAAAAAAATGTTTCGGCAAAAAAATTGGCGTCTCTAAAAAAAAGGTAAAATATTTTTCCGGCCGGGGAAAAATTTTGGTTCCGCGAAAAAAAATGTTCCGCGGCGGCAAACTTTGGTTCCGCGGGCGGTAAAAAATTTTTACCGACTTTCGAGAAAAACCGGTTTTTACCGACTTTCGAGAAAAACCGGTTTTTTTCATTATCGAGGTCGGTAATGAAAATCCATTACCGTCCAGCCCTATCAGCGAGTATGTTATCACGTCTGCCTTTTCAATTTAAATAGATTTAAAAGAATTTTATGCTATGCAACTATATATGTGAATAAACCAGTCCACTGTCAATTTAAGAGGACTGTTCTATGCCACATGGGACTGTTTCTTTCTGTTTCTAACCTGCCATATAGCAAAGCAATCTCTATAATATTTCAAATTTCATTAAATAAAAATATTTATTTAATATAAACAAATCCTCAAGCAGCCACTGGACCATACACAAAATAAAAGGATAATGCGAACAGAGGCGTACCGAGGCAGTTGGGGGCCTGGGGCGGCACTAGAAGCGGGGGCCTTATATTGAATTTTTTTTTTGGGGGGCTGCTCATCTTTAAATATCCTTCTCCTCCATACACAAAAATATTTTTAAAATAGGCCTACCGTATATCCCTGAACCCCAAGGGCCCCGGGGCCTCTCAAAGAGAAATTTTCATTAAATTTTCTTTTTTTCATCTAAATTTTTCCATTTTTACTTGAGCCCTGAGGGCCTCGGGGCCTCTCAAAGTGAAATTTTCAATAAATTTTGATTTTACTTGAGCCCTAAGGGCCCCGGGGCCTCTCAAAGAGAAATTTTCATTAAATTTTCTTTTTTTTCATCTAAATTTTCCCATTTTTACTTGAGCCCTGAGGGCCCCGGGGCCTCTCAAAGGGAAATTTTCATTAAATTTTGTTTTTACTTGAGCCCTGAAGGCCCCGGGGCCTCTCAAAGGGAAATTTTTATTAAATTTTGTTTTTACTTGAGCCCTAAGGGCCCCGGGGCCTCTCAAAGAGAAATTTTGAATAAATTTTGTTTTTACTTGAGCCCTAAGGGCCCCGGGGCCTCTCAAAGAGAAATTTTCATTAAATTTTCTTTTTTTCATCTAAATTTTCCCATTTTTACTTGAGCCCTGAAGGCCCCGGGGCCTCTCAAAGGGAAATTTTCATTAAATTTTGTTTTTACTTGAGCCCTAAGGGCCCCGGGGCCTCTCAAAGAGAAATTTTCATTAAATTTTGTTTTTTTTATCTAAATTTTTCCATTTTTACTTGAGCCCTGAGGGCCCCGGGGCCTCTCAAAGAGAAATTTTCATTAAATTTTCTTTTTTTCATCTAAATTTTCCCATTTTTACTTGAGCCCTGAGGGCCCCGGGGCCTCTCAAAGGGAAATTTTCATTAAATTTTTTTTTTTATAAATATATGGGGGCCTATGCCGGCTCGGGGCCTGGGGCGGACCGCCCCCCTCGCCCCCCTCGGTACGCCACTGAATGCGAAGGCTTTTCGAAGATTCACATTTCATTTATTAATGCCTGTCATTGTACTTAATTTTTTTTCTTAATATTTAACAAAAATATGCTTAGGCAGTATCCAATTAGTTGCCCATATATTAAATTTTTTATACTTCCCACCTTATCATAGGGCTGGACGGTAATGGATTTTCATTACCGACCTCGATAATGAAAAAAAAATGGTTTTTTCTCGAAAGTCGGTAAAAACCGGTTTTTCTCGAAAGTCGGTAAAAATTTTTTACCGCCCGCGGAACCAAAGTTTGCCGCCGCGGAACCAAAATTTTTCCCCGGCCGAAAAAATATTTTACCTTTTTTTTAGAGACGCCAATTTTTTGCCGAAACATTTTTTTTTTTTCACGGAACCAAAATTTTTCCCGAGCCGGAAAAATATTTTACCTTTTTTTTAGAGACGCCAATTTTTTGCCGCCCGCGGAACAGAAATTTGCCGCCGCGGAACCACAATTTGGTTTGCCGCCGCGGAACATTTTTTTCTCGCCGAACCAAAATTTTTTACCGCCCGAAAAATAGGTTTTTACCGACTTTCGAAAAAAAACCGGTTTTTACCGAATTAGAGGTTCGTTACCGCGTTTTCGGTAAAAAATTTTTACCGGTTTTTACCGGTAAACCGGTTTACCGTCCAGCCCTACCTTATCAATTGTCATTTTTAATTAATAAAATGTTTTCAAAACAGAATGAGCCTTTTTATCTCCTTTCAATATGATTATGACAAGAAGTATAATTTGTTTTGTAAGGCGATTTCGGCTTTACAGACAAGCCATTCAGTCTATAGCGAGATGTTGCCATTTGAATAGGATGTAAAGTTTTCAAATTGTTTTTTAATTATATTTGAAACCATTTTATTAATTAATTTATTAAATTAATAAATACCTTCTGGACGAGCTTTTGGTTTAGCGAGGCCAACATCTTGCATAAGTTCAAAAGCAAAGGAGACATTATGAACTTTTTGATCAAAATCGTGTGGAGTCAAATGAAAGGAATAAAGAGGGACAAAAAATCCCTCTAGAAGGCCCATGAGAAGAGTTAGATAAACGCCATCATGAAACTGGGAATCCAAATCGGTCACTTCGAGATTCACTTTGTTCAGATGCTTATTGACGAATGTAACCAGAGACTAAAAAATAATGATAAAAAATTATATTAAAATTTATTTTCGTATTCAGCAGTAATTAAATATTTAAATGCAATCAAAATATTCAAAAAGAAAGGAGTTATTGCAATTTATTTTTGTTGAGGTCTCACTTCAAGAGTCGCTACTCCTCTAGAGGGATAAAAATTTTAAAATTTCGATTCTCTGTCAGAGTTACGTTTTGATATGGTTTATGAATATATCAATAAATTTTAAATAGTATTTTTTCAGCGAGTTTTATTTTAATTTATATTTCGAAGGCAGTGAAGGCTCTTCTTCCTGAAATTTAACTAAAAAAATAAAACTTGTTATAACAAGATGACTTAAGAGATAAAATACAAAATTTGGTTGAAAATTCATTAGAAATCAACATTTATATCAACCTCACACACTCCAAAACATTGTATCTCCTTCACAGCCAAGGTAATATTTGCCAACAAATTTCTCAGTGATTGCCTTTTAATATATAAATTTATTATTTCAATCGGGAGTATATAAAAATAATACCAAAATCCAGGTTTAAAGGTTTGTATATTATTTTTATACACTGACTCTCGATTGAAATAATAAATTTATATATTAAAAGGCAATCACTCTTTGAGAAATGATGATCTTTGTTGGCAAATGTTACCTTGGCTGTGAAGATACATTGTTTTGGAGTGTGTGAGTTAAACCTCTGAGGAAGAAGAGTCTTCAGTGCCTTCGAAACATAAGGTTAAGGGGGTTCAGGAGCGACGTCTAAACGTACTTAAAAAAAAAACTAGACTATTATAAGCAATTTTTCAATGCGGTTTTTTTTTAATGAATTGAATTCATAAGAGATTATTGGGACATCAAGCTATAATTTTTTTAATGACTTATTAAAAAATTATGGTAATTAATTTTTTTGTTATCAAGCAAATACAAAAATACAATCTGTCCCAATAATCTTTAATTTTTTTTTAAATTTAAAAATGAATTTATTGTTATTATTAATCATAAATTAATTAAGAAATTTTTAAAATAAGCTTAGATGATTTATTTAAAAATCAAATGTCAAATTAGTTCAGCATTCTTGCAATAGATGGCAGGCTAGTCTAACTGCCGATCCCCTAATTGCCTATATCTGGCCTATATTTATATATTTGTATCCTTTTATAAAATATATAATAACATTTATATTGTGAAAGGATCAATGAAAATCAACCAAATGTAGTTTCGGACTAAAGATTCAATAAGCCCTCCCGAAGTCCCTTTAATAAATATTTAAGTAATAAGAAAATAATATAAAGATTTATTTAACATGTTATATATGGAAAAAAGAAAATTAGAAGAAGGAATGGGCATAAAAAATTTTTATTTTGTTATTTTTTATAATTTTTTTTTTTTTTTTTTTTTATTAATTTCTTTCTAATAAATTAGTTTTTTTTGTTCTTCACTGAACTCTGTTCTACGAATTTTATATAATAAAATAACACCTCTACGATTTAAATATTTTGATCACATATGAGATATATTAGTACATAAAAAAAACCAAGGACTCACTTTTTTAACAACTTGCAATTTATCAGGAGCATGATCAAAAAGCGTGTCGAAAGCATCCCGTTCGCAACGCATTCCCAAATCATCATATGTAGTAGTGATCTCTTCCATAACTGTACGATGACTTAGAGATCCATCTTTCTTTTGAACAACAACCACATGAACAGCAACATTTTCTGGTAGACGAACGGGAGCACGAAAATGACGAGCAAGAGCGACAAGTAAATGAAGAATGGCGACAATATTCTTAGAATGGATACTCTCAACACTCCATTTATGAGGAGCATGACGATGAATGCCTATTATCTATTTGAAAAAAAAAATGTTATTAATAGTTTAATAAAATATATTTATTTTTCTGACAACACTAATTCATTTCGACTGGTCACTAAGAATAAGAAACTCCATCATCCGCCATATTATATATGTGTATAGCTGGGAATCGTAGATTAGGACGAGCTTATCTTCGCAAACACCCTGAAACGTAAGCCTTCCAGAATATATATATAGATAGGACGATAAGGAGAAAAAAAAACAGTTTCTTTTTCCTCTCTCACCACTTCGATTTATTTGCAAATGTTTCGGCTCCTATACAGAGGCCACCTTCAGTGCATATCTGTGAATTTAGGCATTAAATTTATTTTTTTTTTACAATTAAAAAAATTTTTTTATATGTTCTTTAGTCACATGCATTTTTTGAGAGAGATTGTCAAGTTTATAAAATAGTTGAGAACAATAGCGGATGGGCTTCGTGCCTGGACGTTCTATGTATATGATCTAATTAACAAGTTAATTAAAATATTAATAGTGTTTCCACTGCTGTCTCCTCCTACCTCTCTTGCTTGGGCATGTCCTCTCTCTTGCTCATACATTCTCATATAGATCTCAAATCTACACATCGAAACATCCCTAATCTCACCTCTTTTTATTTGCCTATTACTTTTTGTATATTAAATTTTTTTTAATTTTACTTAATATTTTAAACAATTTATTTTCTTAGAGATCTCATACTCATGAATAAGAGTGATGACTGACAGGCCCAGACAAGAGAATTGGTAGGAGGAGACAGCAGTGGAATCTCACATATTAATATTTTAATAAACTTGCTATATTAAGATCATATATGACATAGAACATAGAACGTCCAGGCCCATGCGCTCAATTTTTCTCAACTATTTTATAAATTTGACAATAAAAACAATTTTAAATTGTATAAAAAAAATAAAAATTTTAAATTGTAAAAAAAAAAATTAAATTTAATGCCTGAATTCATAGATATGCACTGAAGATGGCCTCTCTATAGGAGCCGAAATATTTGTAAATAAATCGAAATGGTGAGAGATAAAAAAGGAAACTGGTTTTTTTCTCCTTATCGTTCTATTATATATATATTTTGGAAGGCTTCCGTGACAGGGTGTATGCGAAAGATAAGCTCTCAACAACCAAGACAACTTATCCCGAGAAAAACCTTATCTTTGCATAATATTTGAGCTATTAAAAAAATTTAATTTATAGAATATTAAACTCGTTTAATTACAATCTCGTAATTTTTTTATTCCAATCCCCCAATCTTTTCAATTATATCAATTTCATCATCTGGCTCACAAGTTATAAAGGTGTTAAGAAAAAAACAAATTTTCTCTCGATATCTGTTCTTATTATTCCAAATACCTCATTGGCCACTGCTAAAACAATGCCCACTTACTGACCTTCCTCAGATTGATACTCAGGGTACATCAAGTTTTTCACCACTTTCTAATTTTTCTAAAAAAAAAAAAAAAAAAAAAAAAAAAAAACAACAAAAAATGATTTAAAATTATTCAACTTCCATTACTATTAATACTATTAACTACTACTATTAATATTATTGGCCTTAAAGTTTTTGTGTGGTAGAACTTGTCCATCATAAAGATCTTCTTCAATATCTTTAACAATTATTCGTTGTTTAGCAAGTTCATCATTTATCCACTAAATCAATGTAATAAACTCCCTGAGTTTGGCATCATCAAATGATTTGGGTTCTATCATCGATCGTTCTTCATTTTCCTCTGAAAAATATATATAAAAATATTAAATACAACATATACGAACAAGAGTTGAGCCTCCTTTTTACCAAATAAACATTATAAAATAAATGCTTATGAATATTTACAGTGAGCGCCAAAGTTAAGTCCCACGCATGCGATTTCTACTTGTGATTATTTCGTTGTTTTTATAAAAGAAAATGAAAATCTTTATTGGAAATTTTCTAGGCTTGAACCATGAAAGTTTCCATTAAAAAATATATATTTTTTTAAAAACAATAAAATAATCACAACTAGAAAATGTTCCTGACGAAACCCATGGTCTTTGTTTTTGTCCTTTCTTAAATACACACATGGACGTACCTAGGGGGTTACGGGGAGGGGGGCAGAAGGCTTGTTGACCCCCCAAAAAAATTGAGACAATATGGGGTCTTTCAGGCTCCCCGGAGGATGGCTGGTCCCATGACCCCCTTCCCAGAAAAATTATCTAGTTACGTCCATGAAAACACATTAACTATTATCCAGTCAAAGAAGTATATTTTTCTACTCTCAACTCGTGATTGAGCAATCGTACTTTTTTATATTTGGGTAGAATTAAGTCATTCAAGGTTTTGTCCCAACAACTTCACAAAAAAATGTTCTAAAAATTTTTTGTTGTGTACCGAGTGTATATTCTTCTGGAGGAATATCAGCTGCAGTAGGGCTCCCTGGTGAATCGATGGCATATTTTCCCTCTTCTTGAACTTCTTGCACTAAAATAAAAAGTTAATAAATTAGTATCAAGGCGTGTCATTCGGTCAGAGTTATAAATAAATTATTACCTTCTCTTACAGTTTAGTATGAGATATTAATAATTAAATATAACAAAAATGATTAAGAATATTTAAAATTATTAATGTAAATGACATGATTAATATAAATAAAAGCCCCTCCTACAAAATCCTTATATGGTCATGAAAAATGTCAAAATTTCCTTTCACCTTGAAAGGATTATATTAAAGACGAATAATGAAGAAAATCTGTTTACCTTCTTTAATGCGTTTTTTACGTCCAATTGTTCCGATTTTGTCCCAGAAAGTCTCTTCTTTCTCATCCTTGCGCGCGTTGACAGGAGGACGAGGTGATTTCGGTCGAGGAGAAGCCATGTTGTTTGCGCTGACAGCGCCCGATTTGGAGGGACCCAGAACTAAAATTGAAGACAGATTTCAAATATCAGCAAGGAGAAAGGTACCACACCCATCAAGGGGGACCAAGCCTTCTTTGCACATTTTTATAATTGTAAACATTGATGATTCTTTATTGGTTTTTTCTGTCAATATTATATTTAAGATGGCATCAATCAATAGGACTATTTGGCCATGAGAGGCGGAAGGACAACCTTTGATATTTTCAGATATTAGTTTTGCTTCGGGGCCCAAATTAATTGGTAGGCGATTTAGCTAGTAAATATAACACATTTTCCATTAAGTATCCAGGAAATTAATTTATTAAAAAACTCCAGGGCT
>JAKCPI010021171.1:0-14805 GCA_023213315.1 Euborellia annulipes
ATAAAAAAATTTTTTTTAATTGTAAAAAAAAATAAATTTAATGCCCTAAATTCCACAGATACTTTGCACTGAACGAGGCCTCCTGTATAGGAGCCGAAACATTTGCAAATAAATCAGAAGAGGTGAGAGAGGAAAGAAGTTGTTTTTTTCTCCTTATCGTCCTATTGAGTTCTATCTATTAGAATTAGGAACCGAATGGGTTTCTAACCAAAATCCTGGTTTCGGCCCCAATTTTTCGGTTTCGGTCAAAAAGTAGCCGAAACCTGAGTCTGGAAAAAGATGGGATGATACTCGCATGCAAAAAAAAGGCCAAAGGATTTGCACTTGAGGGAGAAAAAAAAATTAAGTCTCCCTCAAAAAAAAAGGTAAAAGTAGTTTTTAAAGTGAGGAAAAAAATTCAAAAAAAAAAAAAAAAAAAAAAGTTAAAATGATATGAATTTTTTATAGGAGCGGGTTCGGTTTCGGCCGAAACTAAGGTTGAGGCCGAATATTTCGGTTTCGGCTGAAAATCTTGTTTCAGTCGGACCCTAATATACATATATATATATACATTCTGGAAGGCTTCCATGACAGGGTGTAAGCGAAGAAAAGCTCGTCCTAATCTACGATTCCCAGCTATACACATATATAATATGCCGGATGATGGAGTTTCTTATTCTTAGTGACCAGTCGAAATGAATTAGTGTGGTCAGAAAAATAAATATATTTTATTAAACTATTAATAACATTTTTTTTTTTTTTTTTTTTCAAATAGATAATAGGCATTCATCGTCATGCTCCTCATAAATGGAGTGTTGAGAGTATCCATTCTAAGAATATTGTCGCCATTCTTCATTTACTTGTCGCTCTTGCTCGTCATTTTCGTGCTCCCGTTCGTCTACCAGAAAATGTTGCTGTTCATGGTTGTTGTTCAAAAGAAAGATGGATCCCTAAGTCATCGTACAGTTATGGAAGAGATCACTACTACATATGATGATTTGGGAATGCGTTGCGAACGGGATGCTTTCGACACGCTTTTTGATCATGCTCCTGATAAATTGCAAGTTGTTAAAAAAGTGAGTCCTTGGTTTTTTTATGTACCAATATATCTCATATGTTATCAAAATATTTAAATCGTGGAGGTGTTAATCTTTAGTCCGAAACTACATTTGGTTGATTTTCATTGATCCTTTCACAATATAAATGTTATTATATATTATGTATCTTTTATAAAAGCATAAATATATATAAATATAGGCCAGATATAGGCAATTAGAGGATCGGCAGTTAGACTAGCCTGCCATCTATTGCAAGAATGCTGAACTAATTTGACATTTGATTTTATAAATAAATCATCTAAGCTTATTTTAAAAATTTCATTAATTGATTAATAATAACAATAAATTCATTTTTAAATTTAAAAAAAAATTAAAGATTATTGGGACAGATTGTTTTTTTGTATTTGCTTGATAACAAAAAAATTAATTACGATAATTTTTTAATAAGTCATTAAAAAAATTATAGCTCGATGTTCCAATAATCTCTTATGAATTTAATTCATTAAAAAAAAAACCGCATTGAAAAATTGCTTATAATAGTCTAGTTTTTTTTTAAATATGTTTAGACGTCGCTCCTGAACCCCCTTAACCTTATGTTTCGATGTTTTGAAGGCACTGAAGTCTCTTCTTCCTCAGAGGTTTAACTCACACACTCCAAAAATTGTATCTTCACAGCCAAGGTAACATTTGCCAACAAAGATCACTATTACTCAAAGAATATTTGCCTTTTAATATATAAATTTATTATTTCAATCGAGAGTCAGTGTATAAAAATAATATACAAACCTTTAAACCTGGATTTTGGTATTATTTTTATATACTCTCGATTGAAATAATAAATTTATAAATTAAAAGGCAATCACTCTTTGAGAAATGATGATCTTTGTTGGCAAATATTACCTTAGCTGTGAAGATACAATGTTTTGGAGTGTGTGAGGTAGATATAAATGTTTATTTCTAATGAATTTTCAACCAAATTTTGTATTTTATCTCTTAAGTCATATTGTTATAACAAGTTTTATATTTTTAGTTAAATTTCAGGAAGAAGAGCCTTCACTGCCTTCGGAATATAAATTAAAATAAAACTCGCTGAAAAAATACTATTTAAAATTTATTGATATATTCATAAACCATATCAAAACGTAACTCTGACAGAGAATCGAAATTTTAAAATTTTTATCCCTCTAGACGAGTAGAGACTCTTGAAGTGACACCTCAACAAAAATAAATTGCAAAAACTCCTTTCTTTTTGAATATTTTGATTGCATTTAAATATTTAATTACAGCTGAATACGAAAATAAATTTTAATATAATTTTTTATCATTATTTTTTAGTCTCTGGTTACATTCGTCAATAAGCATCTGAACAAAGTGAATCTCGAAGTGACCGATTTGGATTCCCAGTTTCATGATGGCGTTTATCTAACTCTTCTCATGGGCCTTCTAGAGGGATTTTTTGTCCCTCTCTATTCCTTTCATTTGACTCCACACGATTTTGATCAAAAAGTTCATAATGTCTCCTTTGCTTTTGAACTTATGCAAGATGTTGGCCTCGCTAAACCAAAAGCTCGTCCCGAAGGTATTTATTAATTTAATAAATTAATTAATAAAATGGTTTCAAATATAATTAAAAAACAATTTGAAAATTTTACATCCTAATCAAATGGCAACGTCTGGCTATAGACTGAATGGCTTGTCTGTAAAGCCGAAATTGCCTTACAAAACAAATTATACTTCTTGTCATATTTATATTGAAAGGAGATAAAAAGGCTCATTCTGTTTTGAAAACATTTTATTAATTAAAAAATAACAATTGATAAGGTGGGAAGTATGTATAAAAAATTTAATATCTGGGCATTTCCCACTAATGGGTAACTGCCCCATGGATTACTGCCCGAAGCATATTTTTGTTAAATATTAAGAAAAAAATTAAGTACAATGACAGGCATAATAAATGAAATGTGAATCTTCGAAAAGCCTTCGCATTATCCTTTTATTTTGTGAGTTATGGTCCAGTGGCTGCTTGAGGATTTGTTTACATTAAATAAATATTTTTATTTAATGAAATTTGAAATATAATAGAGAATGCTGTGCTATATGGCAGGTTAGAAACAGAAAGAAACAGTCCCATGTGGCATAGAACAGTCCTCTTAAATTGACAGGGGACTGTTTTATTCATATATATAGTTGCATAGCATAAAATCCTTTTAAATCTATTTAAATTGAAAAGGCAGACGTGATAACATACTAGCTGAGTAATTATTTTTAAAAAAAAACCTTACAATTTTAACACTTTAAACAATTAAAATAATGCCTACAAGAGGACTGTTTAAGGTGCGTGTCTCGGGGTGCTAATTTTGAGACTTTCCAAAGGCCACAATTTTGAAGATATCGATCTCAAATTTTTTTTAATTAAAGCTATTTAAAATATCTACAAATAATAGAAGCCCTTTTTTTGATTTTCGAAAAAAAATTTTTTTTTTTAGATTAATCGCATTAAATAAAAGATATTTTAAAAAAGGAGCTCTATAAGTTGTAGATAATTAAATTAGTAATCATTGTGTTAAAGAATAATTAATTTTTTGCCTTTTAATTAGCTGGAAGCTCTAGAATGAAATGAAACAAGTTCCGTATATTCCAATGGAAGAACACTAACGCCATCTCTTGCCGCCTCGAGTCAATCGTGTTTTAACGGTTTTTCGAGACGCGCACCTTAAACTAGCGGCCGAGACACGTGGTTCACTTACAAATGCAATGGTAAAAGTGACCAAATGGTGTCAGCCCGCATAACTCTGCAAATGGAACGAACTCACTCTGAATTGCGTTACATTTCACGATCTAACGACCGCGCCGATGCATAGTGTGATGTCAGTGCAATTTTCAAATTGTAACAGGGGAATGTTCAAAAAAAAGTTTTGAAAATTCGACCGAAAACCCAAAATTGTCAATAAGCACAAAAAAGTGGCAAAACGACCCACCCTATTGCTCATTTTCGTTATAGCTGATTTGTCCCCATAAGGATCTTGATCAATGGAGCAAAATCTATCTAATTTTTCTAATTCCATATTCTGATTTTTTTTCTAGATATCGTGAATTTGGATTTAAAATCAACTCTTCGAGTTCTCTACAATCTCTTTACCAAATATAAAAACATCGCCTAAATTCGTCGATTTGCCTTAGAGTATTTTTGAATAATTAATGTGCCTTTTACAAATAATAATTAATCATTAGAATGTGCTTACTCCAGCTTCCACTCACTAAATATATTTTAATTAGAAGTCGAAATATCTATAAAAGTTATTTAAAAAAAAAAATTATTTACAAAAAAAAAATATTTTTTTAACAAAATATACTTTCTAATATGAATTCTTTTTATACATCTACAACTGCCATTATTATTATATTATATTTAATTCTATGTATTTATTGACAAATTTTATTGTTGTTACGAAAATAAATACTCATATTTATAAATTTTTGGTCTTTTTTATATAAGATGTAAATTTTCCTAATTAAAATTCACATATAACTCCCAATGGGTTTCTTCTTCTTCTGTCCTCGCCTTATTCCCAGGGGGGGTCGCCTCAGTTTTACCCTCCAGCCTTATTGTATAGAGATTATTCAAATTCTACTAAATCAAGAACATGTAAATTATTTAAACAATTTAAAAAATAAAGTTTTATTGTTTAATTTTATTGTACTTTTTTTAAGGTCTTTTTCGGCATCTAAGGCCATTTAGACCCCAACCCTATTTATTTCAAATGATTTGTAGTCAATTCAAATGAAATAAATTTTTCTCGCTTGGGACGGGAATCGACCAACACCTCTAACTATTATTATTATTATTTTTCTTCAATTTTCTAGAATCTTGGACAGTCCTGGAAGAATTTAAGAGCACCGTCATGATAAATAAGCTGAAAAAAAATTAAAAATTTTTTTCAATTCAAAAAAAAAAAAATAGAATGCGAAATAATCCCACTCTGAAAATTTCAGAGCATTTGTAGAAAAAATCAAAGTTTTTTATAAAAAAAAAAAATAATAAAAAAGTGTCATTCATTCCGAAAATTTTGTTTTTTTTTTCGAAAATGTCAAAAAAAAAAACGTTCAAGATGAATCAGTAAAATTTTGTCATATTTATTTCTGAAAAGTACATTTAAAGACAAAAATTTCAAAAAAAAAAAACGTCCCGATAAGTTAATTTTTGTCAGTTTTACGGTTATTTTAAAAAAAAGTAGATGTTTTTTGAAAATGCTATAACTTTTTTTGGCTGGGTCAAAAAATTTGAAAAAATTCTCAGACACGTTTTCAATAGGGTATAAAAAGATGACAAAGTTTCAGCCAAATCAAAAAATGGTCGGGTTCAAAAGTGGTCGAGTTGGCGTGGAATGCCCCATTTACAAATCAAATTTTTAAGTATTAATTTTTAAAATTTTATATTCAAAATAAAATTTAATTCCCAAAAAAAATATTTTCTCAAATCTCGGGGGGAGGTAATTACCTCCTTTACTCTCTCCCCCCCCTTGTATCCGCCCTTGATATAGACCTATTGGGTTTCAGATTTTCAATTCCTTGAAACTTAATTTTACTTTAGAATATATAAAATTTTTTGAGATGATTACGGCGCTACGAATTTCGTTTTTCAGTATTATAATAGTAGTAATTAATCTGTGGAGTAATTTTGATCTTGAAATTTGTACTTAATTTAGAAAATATAATATTTTTTAATGTATTTTGACTATAAGACTATATATAACAAATTTAATTAATTGTTAATATTTATATAATGATTATTAATTAATATTCTTCAATAAATTTTTAATTTTATTTTTTATATAATTTTTAACTTGTATTTATTAATAAATATGTATTATATTGGCTTTGTAAAGGAGTGAACAGGAGAATAGAATAGTAAAGGAGTGTGCGGGCGCCAAAAAAAAATAACCTCCTCTCTGTTTTTGATCTCCGGATCAGTGGAAATTTATCATATAAATTAAGAGATAGAATCTATCTCAGCCTGATTAGTGCTGCGATCCTGTGGAGACTTTTAGAATTATAAGTATAATTTTTAATGTTTCCACAAGAGTGCAGCACAAATCAAATTTTTTATTCAATTATAAAGATTTTCTTTCTATATAAAATATAATTTAAATTTAAATGATAAATAACCAATGAATATACCCGGAGATCAAAAACAGAGAGGAGGTTTTTTTTTTTTTTTTTTTTGCCAACACACTCCTCTACTATTCTATTCTCCTGTTCTCTCTAGACATATTTTTTATTAGGAACCGACGAATATTCGGTTTCGGTTACGTTTCGGCCAGTTTCGGCCATAAATCATGGTTTCGGCCGTAGTTTCGGTTTCGGCCAAAAAGTGGCCGAACCTTTCGCCGGCCGAAACCAGAGTCTGAAAAAATGGGATGAGACTCGCATGCAAAAAAAAAAAAAAGGTCAAATAATTTGCATTGAGGGAGAAAAAAATTTTAGTCTCCCTAAAAAAAGGCAAAATGATTTTCACGGGAGGGAAAAAAAATTCAAAAAAAAAAAGGTAAAATGAAAAAAATTTTTATAGGAAATACAAGTTTCGGTTTCGGCCGAAACTAAGGTTGAAGCGAATATTCGGTTTCGGCTGAAAATCTTGTTTCGGTCGGACCCTATTTTTTATACAAATAAATTTATTAAAACCTGGTCAAAACGACCTTTTTGTGTCGAAGGCCATTTTAAACCTATAAACTAAACTAATTTATTAAAAAATAAATGAAGAATAAAAAATATATCAATAATTACATTCCATTGATTGATTTTATTAATAAATGCATTTGTTATCGTCAAAAACATTTGTTTTCTAAATTAAATACAAGATTTCAAAGTTATTATTCCACAGATTTTATACTATTATACAATAATACTGAAAAACGAAATTCGTAGCGCTATATAGCCTATTTTCTAAAATAAAAGTTGGTTTCAACATTTGAGAAAGAAAAAATAGTTTACAAGGCATTATTTCCAAATATTTCGAAATTCACTGAAGAAGGGGTGCCGATACATCTCTGAAATATTTGGAAATATTATATTCATGGGCGTAACTAGAGAATTCGGCTGGGGGGGGGCATGGGACCAGCCATCCTCGCTGGGGGGACCATGGGACCACCTATTCTCCGGAGAGCCTGGAAAGCCCTATATTTTCTCAATTTTTCTTGGGGCAGAGAGCTTTCTGGGGGGGGGGGGGGGCACGACCCTTCTGGGTGGCCATGCCCCCCGGCACCCCCTAGTTACGCCCATGCCTCTCCCCCCCACCCCTACGTAAAATATGGGGTACCCCAAAAAATATTTTTTTAAAATTTTTTAAAATTTTTTTTTTAAAAAAAAATGGGGGGGGGGGGAGTTATAAAGAAAAAAAAAAACTGTTTGAAAATTTTATATACAGATAAAAGGGAAAATTTCAGAGAATATAGAACGATGAACATTTTTACTATCATTTGATTGGTTGAACGGATGGTTAGATTAAAGAAAAAATATATTCTTAATTATTCAATTTTAGTTCCATGTGAATATTCTCTAGGAAATTCTAAACTCATTACAAAAAATCCGATGCGAATTGGATGCGCGGTTTCCGAGTTATAGACGATTGAATTATCAAATTTTTATTCATTTCCAATTTTATTTATTTCAGGACTCTTAAATTGACCAAAGGAGGGGAGGGTCGTGGGCGGCAGGCTCCCCCACCACTCTGCTCGGATTGTTGATGAGGAGAAAAAGGCGCCTCTCTCCCCTTCCCCTCTTTTCTAAGAAAAATGATTTCTCTTTTTAAAAATAATAATTTAACACCTTTTAAGTTAATTTTTTTTTTTTTTTGACATTTGGAAGAATTATAAAAATTGAACGAGAAAAAAAATAATAATTAAGCAGTCAGAGAATATTGCCAAATAAGTGATAGTTATATATTTAGTTAGATGTAAAATCTTTCAATTCTTCATCATCACATGGTCGTTATTTATATTTATTTTATATTTTATTTATTTGAACACAAGCGATATTTCGATCTTGTATTACTGTAGGGTAGTTAAATATCAAAGTGTAAAATTTAATTTAGATGAAATGACTTGAGTAGGCCTACTTCAAACAATTTTCACAAAATATTACTGATGTACTTTTTAAAAGGGCATCTAAATTGATTTATATGAATTTTAATCTAAAAAATCTGGTGTGACTGTCGCACAGCACACAACTTTCTCTTACCTTCGGTAATCGAAAGTTGTGTTCTGTGCTTGTCACACCAGATTTTTCGTGTCGACATATATTTAGTTTCCGCCGATATATTAAAATTCAAGATGTAAAATTTATAAACATGGGAAAATATTTATATTTTGTTACCATGGCAACCATTTCTCCTATCTTTTCTATGAAGCACAAGAGTAAAGTGTGCTTCAAACAATTTTGAGGGCAAAACGAGAATATACATTTGAAAGAGCATCTAAACAATAATTGATTTTTGAATTTTAATCAAAATCGTTAGAGCGAATTTTGAGAAAATTGAAAAAAAACTGAAAAAGTACATCAGTAAAGTACTAGTACCCTTTGGCCGATTTTGATTAAAAGCTTATTTTTCCGGTCCCGGGGGCTGCCTAACTTAAATATAAAATTTCAACTTCCTAGCTCAATTCCTTCATGCTTAAAATTGAACACACACACACACACACACACACAGACACACAGACAGACAGACCATGTCGCGAAAATCACTTTTTTGGATTCAGGGGACCTCAAAACGTAAAGATCCATCAAAATCTCGACATCGAATTTTTGACATGAAACCAATACTTTCTCTCTATATATATATTACATATATACATAGGTAAGAGAAAGTAAAAGTAAAAGATTTAAATTCTGTTACCATGGCAGTGGCGTAGTGAACTTAACTCGCGGGGGCACAATACCTTTTAGCGCCCCCCCCCCATTTGAAACCATATAATATTATGTGTAAAATATACAAAATTATTATATTACACTGGCATTTATTTAAAATTATTAATTTATTAAAATTTATTTAAGATTATTATTATAAATATATTTTCCAGAAATCAACTATAGATAATAAAAATTATCCAGCAATTTTTTGCTTTGCGGACCATTTGGCGCCCCTTTGTGAGTAGCGCCCGGGACATGATGACCCCCCCTTGCTCCCCCCTCACTACGCCACTGTACCATGGCAACCATTTCACGTATCTTTCCTATGAAAAACAAGAGTAAAGTGGTCTTCAGAAAATTTCAACGGCAAAATGAGAATATACATTTTAAAGAGCATCTAAAAAATAATTATTTTATTAATTAAAAAAAAAATCGTTAGAGCGAATTTTGAGAAAATCGAAAAAAAACTGAAAAACTACATCAGTAAAGTACTAGTACTTTTTGGCTGATTTTGATTAAAAGCTTATTTCCACGCCTCAGGGGGGTGTCTAACTTAAATATAAAATTTCACCCTCCTAGCTCAATTCCTTCATGCTTAAAATTGAACACACATAGGCAAGAGAATGTAAAAAAAAAAAAAAAAAAAAAAAAATAGGAGGGGGCCGTGAGATATTTATTTGGTTCCCAACGGGGCCGCGACTCAAAAAGTTTAACAAGTACAGAACAAACACAAAGGGATGGATTTTATTATTTTATATATTTATGAGAAATAAGCATCTCTTTGATTGAAGACAAAATATTTTGAAATTTTATTTTTTCTCAGAAGATTGAATTCTTTATAGATAAATATGGAGTCTTTTATTCTTATAGTTAAATAAAGTTTCTAACAAAATTTTATAAAAGCATAAAAAGATGAAATCAATCAATTTGGCAATTATTTCAAATGATGGGAGAGCATCAATTTGTTTTTTCTAATTCGATCGGCGCCCAGAGTGCAGCCAGGGAGCCTCGCTTCACTCTCGTCTAGTCTTTTCTTCACGCGCAGATTCGCTTTTCAAAAACTCGCTATATCTCTCTTATTTTTCGTTGGATTTGTGGAAAAATGCAAAACTGGTCTTTTCAATCAATTATAATGCTATAGACATTTTTTTATTTAACTACGACCACATAAAATGGGGGTTTATTAATTGCCTTTTACAACTTCAAATTTTAACTGCCTCTTTCATTTTCCAATTATCCTAATTTATTGTTTTTACTTTCTCTTACCTATGTATATATGTAATATATATATAGAGAGAAAGTATTGGATTCATGTCAAAAATTCGATGTCGAGATTTTGATGGATCTTCACGTTTTGAGGTCCCCTGAATCCAAAAAAGTGGTTTTCGCGACATGGTCTGTCTGTGGGTGGGGGGTGGGTGGGGGTTCAATTTTAAGCATGAAGGAATTGAGCTAGGAGGTTGAAATTTTATATTTAAGTTAAACACCCCCCGGGACCGGAAAAATAAGCTTTTAATCAAAATCGGCCCAAGAGTACTAGTACTTTACTGATGTACTTTTTCAGTTTTTTTCGATTTTCTCAAAATTCGCTCCAACGATTTTGTTTAAAATTCAAAAATCAATTATTTTTTAGATGCTCTTTCAAATGTATATTCTCGTTTTGCCCTTAAAATTGTTTGAAGCACACTTTACTCTTGTGCTTCATAGGAAAGATAGGAGAAATGGTTGCCATGGTAACAAAATATAAATATTTTCCCATACTTATAAATTTTACATCTGAATTAAAATATTCCCTACTGCCGGGAACTAAATACATCTCGACACAAAAAATCTGGTGTGACAAGCACAGTGCACAACTTTCGATTACCGAAGGTAAGAGAAAGTTGTGTGCTGTGCGCCAGTCACACCAGATTTGAAAGGGGTATCTTAAATACCTTCTCTTATCTTTTTTTAATTAAATAAACACATTTAGGCCTTGATATTGATTGAATAACTAGTATATAAAATATTCAAGCAAAAACAATGAAATTTTAGTCTCAAAAACGTTCTGAAAATGAAAAAAATCGATTTTCCAAATTTATTTTGACATATTAATTTTTACTTTCTCTTAAACTTATAAACTTTATATGCTGATAGCAACCCCTAAATTCGTTTTAAATACAGCCAAATTTTTTTCTAGATCATTTTACATGTGGGTGATTCGAATGAGAAGGTGAACCATGAAATTTTAAACACTTCATTTTTTTAAGAATCACCCTTCTTTCATGCTTTCAATTGAACAATGTCTGTGTCTGCATAAAATTGAATACAGACGAAAACACAGTGTTCATTTGAAAGCATAAAAGAATTGAGCTAGGAGGTTGAAATTTTATATTTAAGTTAGGTACTCTTCCGGACACTCAAAATAAGATTTTGAACAAAATTGGCCAAAAAGTACTAGTACTTTACTGATGTACTTTTTCAGTTTTTTTCAATTTTCTCAAAATTCGCTCCAACGATTTTTATTAAAATTCATAAATCAATTATTTTTTAGATGCTCTTTAAAATGTGTATTTTCATTTTGCCCTTGACGTCTTTTTAACATGTAAAACTATATATTGAAACTTTCAATGGACTTTAGAAATAGAGGGAACAAAATACACAAAATTTTTATTTTACTAAATTAAAGCCCATTTCATGTAGATTATTTAGAAAAAAAAAATTCTTGAATATCTCATTCCCTTTGGAGATATTGGCTTTAGCGCTAAACCATGTTTGCGTTTTCAAAACTAAAAAAAATCAATAATATGAATTTTTTTTTTATATTTTAGGATTTACTTAGATTCGTGATATATTTTTTTTCTAATTCCTTATTGTTTAAAGAACCCACCATAAAAATTTCATCAAGATTGGTGGTCAAATAAATAAATGAGAAATTATTTTCTCTTCCATGTCACATTTTGTTTGGCATTATCCAAGCCGCGGAAGGTGAAAAAATCAAAACTTTAAAGTGCCATAACTCGAAAACTAAGTGAGATAAAAAATCGAAATTTGGTGCTGTTACTTATCTCTATACATAGAACAAACATACCAAGTTTCATAAAAGATTTTAGGTGGAAAAAATTATTATTTTTTGGTTGATTTGACGTGGAATGGACCCCTAATAACCAGCGGCGCAACTAGCCTTTGAGGGCGGAGGGGGCGAAACTCAACAAGGGCGTCGTTTTTTAAGTTGTTCTCATTTTGCTTTCAAAATTGTTTGAAGACCACCATGGGCGTAACTAGAGAATTTGGCTGGGGGGGGGGGGGGCATGGGACCAGCCATCCTCCGATGGAAAGCCCCATATTTTTTCTTGGGGCAAGGAGCTTTCTGGAGGGGGGGCACAAGCCTTCTGGGGGTGGCAGGCCCCCCCGGCACCCCCCTATTTACGCTCATGGATTCAGGGGACTTCAAAACGTGTATATCCGTCAAAATCTCGACTTCGAATTTTTGTCATGAATCCAATACTTTCTTTCTATATATATTAACATATATAGAGATAAGATAAAGTAAAAACATTTGATTTAATATGAAGAATTGTATATAGTCCCATTGGGTTTGATAGCAAGGAGCCGCCACGCGCGTCAGAGCTCAAGGAGCCGAAAAAAAAACGAATTCACCCGAGCGAGAACCGGCCACCCTTGTTAATTCTAAGGGCCTTGGATGATACATTAATTTCTTTTCATTTATTCATTGAGTAGAAAGAGAGAGAAAACTGTGAGAGCAAGTGAAAGAGAAAATCATCTGCTTTGAGCACTAGGCCAAGCAGCCGGCAAGTCTAACAATCCGCTCTACGTCATCATTTCTCAGAAGAAATAAAAAAGCAATAAAATTAAAATAAACATATTATATTCCCCGAATTGAAAAAATTGGCTCAAATGAAAAAAAAAAAAATCTTATTTTTTATTTTCAAACAGTTTAATAAACTTTTTAATAGGTTTATTTATTTTTTTTTTTTAATTGTATTGAGAGATGAGTGACAACTCGTTCTTGTTAAGCAAGGCTTAGAACGGCTGGAACTTTGATTAGATAGCCACTGATGATTAAAGATAGAATTTTCAAATGTAGAATGACGATTATTTATTTTTGGAATGAATAAAACAAGAAGAGAATTTTTTTTTTTTTTAAACATTCACACTCACACTCACACACACATTCACACAGTCTTTTCGGCAACTCAGGCCATTTAAGACTTTAGACGATAACCGTTGTGATTAATATATAAATTGTGGGTTCAGGCCAAGAAGAGAATTAATTATAAGTTAAAAGTTGAAAATCAATTTTTTTTTAACTTGTTCTTAAAAGGCAAGAGTGCGAAAAAAAAAACTTTATGAATTTAATATTTTACAATTCTTCTATTAAGACAAGGTGACCAGACGTCCCTGCTTTTTGAAGGGCTGTCCCGCGTCCCGCCGATTTCTAAAAATGTCCCGCTTTTTTAGAAAATATCTGCATTTATTTTAAACATGTGAGAAATTTCACGACATTTTAAGAAATTATCAGATTTTATTACAAAGTGTTTACTCGGATCAAAAATATGACCGTGAAAGAAAATCATAATTTATTTCAAATAAGAAATTTAAATTAATTAAAAATCACAATGTTCAAATTAATGTTTTTTTACTTTCTCTTACCTATATGTATAGTCCAAGAGCTGGCGACAAAAATGGGCAAGAGTTTTCTGAAGGCGAATATTTTCAGAATAGGTTGCATTTTAGTGATGGAAACATGGGCGTACCCAGGATCAAATCTAGGGGGGCATGGTCAGATCATGGTCGTCCGAGGGGGGGGGGCCAGATCCAGTGACGGCGCTAGCTTTTTTCAGCGGGGGGGGCAGGAGTGGGGCAAACTTACCAACAGGGGGGCAGTCAATAAATAGAACAATATAGGCTATATCAACAGTGAAACAAAAAATCTGGTGTGACTGATCGCACCAGATTTTTTGTGTCGACATATTTAGTTTCCGACAGTGTACGGTACATTAGAATTCAAGATGTAAAATTCATAAACATGGGAAAATATTTATATATTGTTACAATGACAACCATTTCCCCCTATCTTTCCTATGGAGTACAAGAGTAAAGTGTGCTTCAAAAGATTTCAAGGGCAAAATGAGAATATTCATTTCAAAGAGGATCTAAAAATTGTCATACCAACCAGCATTGGAACGTCTTAAAACCTTAGTAAAAGAATATGATTTTCGATTTAATTGTGGTTTATTTGTAAAAATTACAACGTTAGGCCACTCATTCATTCTGTGGCCCATGGGCGTACCCAGCGAGGGGCAGAGGGGGGCAGCTGCCCCCCCCCCTAGAAGCAACAAAAAAAAAAATTAAATGTTTATAAAGTGATGAAACGAAACAAAATTGGTGGATGGCGACGGGGAATGATTCTTTTTGTTAGGACTCGAGGGTTTTTAGGCCTTTAATTCGAAGGCTTTACCCCTCTATATAAAAAATAGCTATGTCACAATCTGGACGACCATGATCTGCCCCCCCCCTGGACGACCATAATCTGACCATGCCCCCTCCTAGTTTTGATCCTGGGTACGCCCATGCTGTGGCCGAAACGTTGTAATATTTACAAATAAACCACAATTAAATCGAAAATAAATTCTTTTACTAATCCTAATAACTGTGAAAGCCTAAACTCCAAAGTCTTAAAACCTTATCTATTGGTGTTTTGTTTGTTTTCAGAAAATAAAATGTTCGAGTAGATTAAGGCGACAGATTCCTTTTCACATCTAAAGTTTATAGAGTTTTTATTTTTCATAATATATATATTATGAAAAATAAAAACTATAGTGGGATTCTAAAAACTCTCTTTTTGTTAAATTTTCTTCTT